>JAGDQP010002167.1:24260-108822 GCA_022664845.1 Lepisma saccharinum
AAAAAAAAAAAAAAAAAGATAAAACGCAAATAAAAAATGTTATTTGCGCTTTTCGGCTCTCTTGTAAAATGTTGCTTTCCCACAAATGGTCCCTTATCATTTTCCGCATCATAATAAAGAAGTACAATGCTTCCTTTTTACATTCTTTTCTTTAGTTCACAATAGTTCGTGGTGCCCTCAAATCTTGCAATGATAATTTAACTAGTCTCCCGATGTCATACAATGAAGAAATTTTGCACAGCGACGTAAGTCGGGTGACAATAGAATATTCAATTGTTACTTTCATATATTTCTATACAGTAGCGGCTCGTGGCTTGATGAGGTGGTAGTGCCAATGTTTCCCTGGTTTTAGTCGAAGGCCGGGATGGTACCTTCTGTAAGGCCAGGATCACTGCCTTTCCACATCCTGACTTCTCGGCCTGAACCTTAGATGCCTAAAGGCCATAAATAATTCAAAGAAAAAATATGCAAATCTAAATCAGTCCAACCGTTTAGGAGGAGATGTGGAACACATATACATTGATAAAATGACTTTTATTTATATACAGATTGGGGTGACTTCCTCATTCAACAAATACGCTTTCATGATTTATTTTTATTCACATACGATTGTTTTGCACACAAGGATGTGGAAAGTGAATTCTAGTCTTTAAATAACACAGAACTCACTGAAGAAGCTTTACATCGTCGTTCGGACTATTTCTTGTACGCCTGTCTTCCAAAATTGTAGTACTTTCAACTTTGGGATAGAGAGAGTTCCTGATTATAAACATCAAAATTCAACTATTTCCTCTGACAGTAAGTGTCACTTCGCGTTGCTATTATCAACTCTCTCATACAACTGTCAGTGCAACTTAAGAATTATAGGAAGTGTCATTTTCATAGATAATTTCTTACTGTGTATTATCTCCGTGATGCTTTCGGCATCATTATTCTCCTGTATGTTATCCATATGTCATTTTGAAAGGCCACAACTCAGAACTACTTCCGGGATAGGAACATCGTCTCCATCTATTGAGCACTGCGCAAAATATACATTTATTTCAGTAGGTATACGACTCAAAATCACTGTTCATTTAATTATATGGATACAATTCTTCCTGCAAAACTTATTTAAACTGTTTAATAGTTTAATATATAAATAACAATAAATATAATATCTGAGATTATTATTAATGCTAAAAAAAATTAAACAAGTCTTTGCCCGTAACGTCATTTCTACGGTGCATTTTTTTTTAAATTGCTTATTACACACTATAATGAGCCAGCCTTCAACCTGGCACAAAATTGCCGTATTTCGTAAGTTTTTTCTCCCCAGTCATGAGTATGCGTAGTCACTTTACAAATTCTCCACTAAGCACGTCCTATGCTTTTCTTTTTAATCATGCAGAAACAAAATTATTTTTTACTTTCTAGTACGAATTGTTTAAGAAAAGTGTGTATTTAAATAAAAATAATTGACAAGTTGCTAAGTATGGAAAAGTGATATTACAGATTGAATATCAATTTGTTATCATGGCTTTACCTTTACTAGGAGTAGAATTATTCAAAACCATATCTATTATTACTGATTGAACATTCTACCTAATTATTCTATAGAATTAGAGTAGCTCCAGTTTAATCACTTTATTCGTTATGGTGGTTAAGTAACAAATAAAAGACCATCTGATGAACTGTTTTGGTTTGATTCACGGACAGAATACTACTGTTTCTAGTTGTATTTGATTGTCGACACCTTATTCATTACTAACACGCTTCCGTTCACCAATAACAAGACAAAATCAGACTCTAGCTGCAACATTCTTTTAAATGGAAGCGTTGCGTGTCAAAAGTTGATAAGTCCACTTTTGGCGATATTGAGATAAGCATTAGTTTTATATATCTTTTCATGTACTATCGTGGCCAATATAATCTTTACATGACTTTGTTATACACGATTTTTCTCTAAGCCTAGAAGATAGGCCACCCAACTAACGTAGAGTTGCCGATGTGTGATTCTGAGAGTGTGTGCGAGAACGAGCAGGGGTTGGAATTTTCTTTTCTTTAAGAGAAATCATTATCGCATGTCCTGGCTTATGGAAAGATATTTATGGTTTCTTGTAGTAAGTAGGAAATAATGAAAAAATACGTAAGAGAATCGCATTTGAAACACCAAAACAGGGAACCAAACACAATTTTTACTTTAGTTGAAATTTACTGAAAGATGTAATTTAAATTGTCAAGTAGATAAGATCCTTGGCGAACATGCGGAAACAAAAATGAACGTTGAACCCTATGGTTACTAGGGAATTATTTCTTTCTTAATGAATCGAATATTCCATAGAACACTAACGTACGTTATGCACGAAATAGAAGACAAAACGTCTGTTTCTATCAGTTCTTAAAAATGGGGAACGATATTTATGCTTTTAATTTCTTATATTATCTTGTTATTTACGTTACAAAGAAGATGATAGTAGCAAAATACACAAAATATGTTGCGTGCTAAGTTATAGTAAATGTAATATATATACGCATAAAAGAATGAATCTTTGAGCATCATATGGAGAATATCTGAGATAAATTAAGATCTTTTTCTTTCCAGACAAATATTTGTGTGTGCGTGCGTGTGATTAATGTAGATATGAGTATGTTTTGTTCCAAACAGCCACCATACTTTACATTGTAGAGCGTTATTTCGTATTTGGGAGGTCCTCGGTTCGGTACCAGCGGGTGACTGTCCTGACTTAGGTTTTCCCAGTGTTTTCCTCAGCCACACCGGGCATGTACCGGGATGGTATTTTCAATTTGGCCCTTCCAACACGGTGACAAATCGGGTGAGTGATTTCACTTAAAATTGTTTACTTCCGTTTAATATTGACCCAAGAAATATATTTAAAAAACACATTGATTTCCCCATTTCATTATTGCATTGGGACGGGTGGGGGCGCACAATTATGCGGGTTATGTTTTGGCTTAGTACTAAAATAATTTTACAAATACTCAACTGCGCAATATTCAAGCAGTTTGAGGAAGTATGTTCATAATAATTATTTCAGTTTAATATTGACCAAAGCTATCCAAAAATTACGCGGATTTTTCCGTGGCATTGTTGCATTGGGATGGAGAGGGAGCGCACAATTCTGGGGGTTACGGCTTCGGTTAGACGTCTGGGCTACGATGAGAACACTATATTTCTTTCTTCTCATACGCGCCACACATGACACAACACAAAACAAAACAACTGCAAATCGTTGAGCGAAACTTGCACGATCACTGCACGCGGTTTCTAGGCACAAAAGTAATAGGGGTATTTCTACATCGATTTCAACCAACCCGCACAATTGTAGTTCCCCCTTTTGAAAGAGTTAGGACCTGGCCGACTCCCTACCGCATTTCGCAAAACCTTATCTCGGAGTGATCCATGAAAGCTATAAATAAGATGCAAACCCAACATGTAATATAAAACTGACGCCCTGTTAATCGGCATATTGCTTTTTAATGCCGTGTGGATAGATCGACATGGAGACCGAGATGGATCAAGTGGCCGTAGCTCAGTTGCCATAGCGTTGGGCTAGCAATCGAAAGGTTCTAGTCTCCTGACTGAGGTAGTAGCGGACCATTTTCCTTACGACACGAATAAACTAATATTTATATTAATCTGCAGAGATAGAATAAACACATACACACACTCACATAATGACAGAGACTGTGTATAGGAGAAGGAGTGAGTAAGAAAGAAAGAGAAAAAAGGAATTGATGAAATCATGGAAAGAAACAAAACGATAGAGAAAGATCAATGAAAACATTGAAACTGGATTGATTTATTATTATCCTAAAGAACAAACGCAAACACACAGTTTACTTTCTGATTCTAGCTAGTGATGCTTCTTGCCCTCTCTCCAACCCAAGAAGAATCTCTGATTGTGTTCTGTAAATAGTTGAAGCTATCATTTTAGTCGAAAAACACGGCGCCGACTGAGGATCGAACCCGGGTCGTATGGCTGAAAGGTCAAGACACTGCACCACTCATTTCACTTTTAAAAACCTTCGCAACACATGTTACAGTTGTTCTGTGTTAAAGAAGCACAAGAAAACTGGACGCTTCAGGTCAATGACTTGTTCGTATTTGCACTGTTAACACACAGATACTTTATTTTCATCTTCCAACCAATATTCGTTAATCGTCGTCGTCTTCTTTTTCTACAAGGACGTTCCTACCAAGGGAATTCGGCTCGCTGCTTCCACGTTCATTAGTATTGGACGTTTACGAACAGAAGTGTCTATTCGATTGTTCACTTTTGCCTTTTAAATAGATCTTTGGTGAGGACAGGGTTCGAACCTCTGTTATCCACTTCCAATACTCAGAAGTCTGACACTGTTCCACTCGACTGGCCTCTTTAGCTGAAGCTAAACCTCCAGAAATATCATTACTACTTTCAGTGGTCGGTTTCTCAAAACTTTTGGACTAGTATTACTAGTCTCTACACGATTAATATCAATTCGCTTCACAAGTTCCAGTTTCTCAAACTTACAGTTGTAAAATACTAGCTTCAAGTCCACGGACTAGTATCACAAGTGAATTTGACTAGTATTACTAGTGATTCTATTTCTCGAAATAACAGTGTAGTCGTCTACACTTGTAACCCACAAGTAAATGTCCACAAGTATCTGCAGACTTGTAGCGTATGTCGATGGATCGTTACAAGCCAAGATTTACTTTTTACAGGAAAAGTATAATTCTGTTCACGTCCAGCTTGGGCGTGTTTCTTGATCTCATTGATTTCGGTACTGGGACTGGATCAAGACTGTGTTTTCTTAAAATACATTTCGAGCTACAGACGATAGAGCAATTAACTGTTGCTAGAATAGTTACAGAAGCAGACTCCCGAATTCTAGAAGGTAGCTTGGAAATGATTCCTTGAATCATTTACAAGTTAACTCCTTTCAGAACTCGGCGACTGGCGACAAACGCTGTTAGGACCAATAGTTACCCTAGGTTGTATTGAAATCAAATACTGACAATTCAGATTAAATACAAACATCTTTCGAGAACGTGTAAGTTTGGCAAAGTACAACAATCGCAATACTAAATACAAAATGCAAATAATAGCCAAGGCTTTGCAAAGTGAGGTATTAAGTCTCAGTGAACCACGGAATTTATCAGCTACAATTTAAAGTGACAAATTTACTTAATTGGACCAAGCTGTCGTCTTCGATGTGTCTTATGTGAAAATTAAGATCGAAGTCATACATTAATTCGCATTAATCATACATACCTGATTGTAAACCGACCCCCCGATACCTGCCAAATTAAGCGAATATATCCACTTCACTCATGTTTACACAAGAAAAGCACACCACGGACATACTGAAGATACACTAATTACTTTCACACACACCGAAGGAAAGGGGTTTAGAGCCACAGATGCTTATATTTATTTTTATTTAAAAAAACAAAAGAAAAGAACCACTGCACACCATCTATAACACAAAATCACCTCATACACTGACGAACCACCATATGTTTTACGTCGTCCACTTCCAGTTTCAACCAATATGGACGATGAAAACACCAAACAGCAAAATATTAATTCAGCTTTCACCTTGCTGAAGTTGAAGAAGACGACTACCAAATATTGATATATTTCATCAGAAGAAGCTGCTTCTTATAGATATAACTTTAAATACTGAGCTGCATTATTATTTTCTCTATATGTAATTTTCGAAGGCAGCCGTTTTCAGTGCAGCATTTACAAGTCGATGGCCATAATAGTACTGTCTGATCGGCCACAACCAATCAGAGATGAGGATCGAAACAGAAACAAAAAGCGGATGGGGGGGGGCTTAACAATCTAATTTTTTCAACGAAATAAATAAACAATCTCTAAATTTATTTATGAAGATTTAAAATGAAAGAAAAATCGTTGAAGAAAATAAGGCAATAAAATATGCAAATAATTATTAAGTAATAAAGTGAAAAAATAAATTAAAATGCCACCGATACAACAATGAAAGAGATAACCGGAATGCTTCGGCTTCTTTGACATCTGGGCAAATAAAACATTTGGAGTAAGCCGAAGTCGTCTAAAGAATAAAAAATATCACCGACAAAGCACGAACAAAAAAGAAAAAGAAGACACACAAAAAGGGGAGAAGGTAAGATATGTTGCGAACAACCGACAATGAGTCGCTACATCCACCAGGCGAAAGCTGGATTGGTGCCTTAACTCAAGGCCCTGGCCGCTAACTTAATCATTGCTGTCCCAAGCCTTAGGCCACACGCCCGTTAGGCTTAAATCATTTCAAATTCAAATTTGTAAGTAATTATACTTTCTATCACTCTTCTGCCAGAACTCGCTTGAGCCATGACTAGTCTCATTATCGTCAATTGCCTGGGTTTGTGGACATGAGTGCTTCTTAGATGGAAACAACAAGACTAAGTTTTAGTTAAATACAATATCCGTGTATGTTTGGTCTTCCTTTGGAACTTACCTGGAACACGGAGAATGGTAAATAATTGGAACAGTCTCTAGAAGATGACAGAGAGCACAATTCTATGAATTGTTACAAGGTAAGAACATCAATGTCTAAGCTATTTTGGCCATCATTTTCGATAACCCATGATTGCATTCTGTCAAATCTTACGAAACATAGTTGTGTGCCTAAAACAGCAAGTAAATTAAAAGTAAAATAACAAAATGTTAGTGTAGTTGTTCAAACTAAAGCGAAATTGAACTTCAGTAGTTCTATTCTGTACACTTACATGAAGATAAACAATATTACATTAAAACTATTTCCGTTACTATTGACGCATTAAGGTAGGCAATGATACGCATAGCTTTTACGATCCCCTATATCCGGTGTAAAATTTACGTATGAAAAGTATAAACTTCTTAAAGCAAGACTTGCAAGACTCTTGCAAGACCAAGACTGGGCGAGCAAGACCAAGAGCAGGAATACCGATGCAAGAGCAAGACCAAGACTGGGTGAGCAAGACCAAGACCAAGACCACTGCGGTCTTGGTCTTGTATTTGCTCATCACTAATTGGCACATGTATAATTGGTGTTCAGCCTAATGAGGACTGGCTTAATTCCCATATCATCATTCTGAGATCCTCACCATCATTAGTACTAAATTTTGTCCTCGCTTTCATCCAACCTTAACTTCAAGTGAGAAATTCAACCTCGACCTCGAGATGGGACTTCATCCTTGACCTCACTTAACCTCAACCTTAATCTACCGAGCCGCCGTAGCTCAGTGGTAGAGCGTTGGCGTAGGATGTGGGTTCTTGAGGATGTGGGTTCAATCCCAGCTACCGGCCATCCTGACTGAGCTTTTCCATGGGTTTTCCTCAGTCGCACCAGACAAATGCCGGGATAGCACTTTTCCTCATTCTTCCTAACCCCTATTCCGGCCTGAGCCTCAGATACCTAAAGGCCATAAATAAAAATAAAATTCTACCTCAATCTGACTCAAATCTCAACCTTATGATGAACCTTCAATCTCGACCTCACTCAGCCTGAGCCCCACGACGGAATTTTAACCTCGATCTCACTCAATATCACGAGGAACATGATCTCCAATCTCATTAAAAACTCATGATTTAACTTCAACCTCCATCTCAATCAACTTCGACCTCACAACGGAGTTTGAACCTCGACCACACTCAACCTCAACCTTGATCTGACTCTACCTTACAATGAACCTCGACCTCAAAACCTTAAGAGAAACTTGAACCTCTACCTCTTTCAACCTCACGACGAAACTTCAACCTCGACCTCACAAACTTAAGCTAGCGTCTAGAGGGCTAGGAGAGATGAAGTTGAGGTTGGGCCTCGTGAGGTTGAACACCTGAGTGCGGTCGAGGTTGAAGTTCCATTGGGAGGTTGAGGCTAAGCGATGTCGACGTTGAAGTTCCATCGTGACGTTGAGGTTCCATCGTGAGGTTGAATCTAAAATTCCATCGTGAAGTTAAGGTTGAGGTCGAGGTTGAAATTCCCTCAAGTGGTTGACGTTGAAATCTCGCTGGCAGGTTGTGATTGAGTGAGGTCGAGGTTGTTGTACCAAGGTGAGCTTTAGTTTTAGTTAGGTCAGGATTGAAGTTCCATCGAGAGGCTGAGGTTGAAGTTTTATCGGGATTTGGACGTTAAGTGAGGTCGAGATTGAAGTTCGATCGTTAGGTTGAGGTTCTATCGTGAGGTCAAGGTAGATAGAGTTCATCTGAGGTTTAGTGAGGGGAGGTGAAGGTTCAATCGTGAGGTTTAGGTTCAGTGAGGTCGATGTTGAGGTTTCCATGAGAGCGGTCGAAATCGAACTTCCATAGTGAGGTTGAAGCTGCTTAAGATCGAGGTTAATGTTTCATCGTGAAGTTGAGGGAGGTCGGAGTTAAAGTTCTATCATGAAGTTGAGTTTGAAGTTTTATCGTGAAGCTGAGGTTAAAGTCACATCGTGGTTTTAAGGTTACCTGAGGTCGAGGAAAAGCCATCGTGAGTTGAAGTTGATTACTAATGCATATTAACACAATTTGGTGTAATACAATGGACACTGTAGATTTGTATAAGTAGAATTTAAAATAGGTTGACAACACTGACAACGGGGGTGATTTGGAACCGGGACAATCACAATCTATATATTAAAAAACTTTGCTAAAGCTTTGGCCAGTCCGTCCGGCCTTTACACTGGACCGGTTTCGATCAATCTTTTTTTTAAATTACCCATTTAACACAGATGAGCCATCAATAAACCGCATTCCTCTCTGTCAAGCTTGAACTGAGGGAGAAGTGTTTGAGTGTTCTCCCATTTCTTCCATGAGTTCTCACGTCCAAAAAGAGATATAAATCTTTCAGAAGTGATGATTGCACTACTGATTAGCCTGCCCTGAGCTCTTGCGAAGAAATTGAAAAATTTTCCACGATTTAGTAATGAGTAACGTAACTGACATATTATTACAAAAAAGTATAAATTATATATTTTCCTAGACGTGTGCGCACAGCGTACCTGGAAAATTACTACAGCAGCCAATACACCGTACAGATAATATTTACATGAAATATTAAATCATATGTTATTATACTTACATTTGTTTATTAGCGCACATTTAAATTAACTCAAGGTGCGCGTGAATGGATAAAATGTAGCAGAATAAACAATGCACAATGAAAAATATTGACATCTGCAGCTGTTAACCGTAAAGACAACTGGTTACCAAGATTAAAAGATTCTCGAAAAGAAAAAAAAACTAATAACACAGGATCATTTTAAATACTTTCTCTAAATGACAATGAAACTAGTAAGTACTGGTGGAAAGGCAAGGAAGTAATATTAAATATGTACTAAGAAATTCACAATCGCGCCCACATTAACAAAGCCATCCAACACCAAACCAACTTATACTATAGCTATAGCTAAGTTATTAAAGCGTGGGAACGATGCCAGCGGCTGTAGCCCATTATGACTCATTTTTTTTGGCCATGCGATGCAAATGCTATGATTGCACTTTCTTCTCCCCTACCCTTCCCGACCTGAGTGAAAATTGTCTAAAGGCCACAAATAAATTAAAATTCAAAAACCTGCCAAATTAAATGTGAGATTTTATGGATATTATTACGCACTAATACTGATACTAATACTAATACTGATAGGTCCTACTAGGGATGACCAGATCCGGATATCTGACACTCGGGTTCGAAATCCAGATATCCGTTCCACTGAATTCGTGTGATTTCGGTCGCAGATTCAAAGACCCAATATTCGGACTTCGTTATTATGATACAAAGCCGCCGTAGTTCGAGGGTAGAGCGTTGGCGTATTATTCGGGCGGCCGTGGGTTCGATTCCAGCGGCCGACCATCCTGAGTGGTTTCCCAGGGTTATTCTTCAGTCACAACAGGCAAATACCGGGATGGCACCTTCAATATAGACCCTGGCCGACACTTCCCGAATCTTTTCCCCTCCCCTATCCCGGCCAGAGCTTTAGATTCCTAAAGGCCATAAATAAAATTCAATTCGTTATTATGATGTATCTAAAACTACGATGGTAAATTATGAAAGGTCCTGGCCAATACCTTCCCCGTCCTCTGCCTACCTCATCCCAACCTGAGCCGAAAATGACAGAAAGCCATAAATAAAGCCAATTTCATTCACTGTATCTGAAACTCGAAATATATATTTTATAGAAATAGTTGTGTATGTATTTGATTGTTATTTTGTTATTTTCTTGACCAAACTTAGTTTATAGGAACATTTTTTAACGTTCGTTATGTTTTCTTAAATACATGCTTTATTTCTCAAAAGCAAATCAATCTGGAAAATGTTTTTGGTTTTTTTTTACATCCCTGCATGCTTAAAAGGGGAGGAAGGAGGATATGTTTTTGTTCTTATTTCGAAAAGATTTGTTACAATCTAGTCTCTCATTCACCTGGCCTATTACGTGCAAGGCTATATAGTGACCGTACCAGTAATGGACCAGCCGTCAGTGGTTGACCAATAAGAAAGACAAATGGTAATAATATAGTTTATATTGGATATAGTAGCAAAGACTACGTTTCATACTTCCATAAGGTTTAATAGCGTAGTCCCCAAACACTGTGCAATCAGGATATGCATTTCCCCCTCAAAACCAAATAAAAAGTGTAAAGCTTATCTTTAAAAGAGCAAAGCGCAGAATAAGAGGACTGAAGTACAACTAATACAATCTATCCGAGCATATCTACTAGAAGGTACAGTGAAATAATATATTTTTTTGCGCTGTTCAAGGAACAATCTACAGTAAATAGAACCAATGAGCTACACTGGAACAACCGTAGTTCGCAATTGGCTACTACAACTGGTCAACTCCTGGTGCAACTACACCTTCAGCAATATATTTGTCTATTGTCTTGTTGAAATGCGAGCTGCTTTTTCTTTGACTTATCTTGCACAGTCTCAGACTTTGTTTTGTAGAAAAATAACATTTTTTTTTTATTATTATATAAACGCCAGTTCTTGCTTACGGTTGAGATTTTCCTTATTTGGTCAAATATTGATACGGTTACCTTATATGACATATTACTGAATTGTAGATCAACTTTAATTTACACGTGAAGGTTTGGTCTTGTGATTAAAGAATACAAACATACACAGAAAATTAGGCGACATAAGATTAATTGATAGAATGGGGAGGAAATTTAGGTGACACGAAAGCTAGCGGAAAACTGGGTAACGGAAAATTAGGTGACACAATAGCCAGCTGGAAATTGGTCGACGGAAAATCAGGTGACACAAACATTAGTGAGAAATGTAATTGGTTTACGAGAAATGAAGATGTACCACGCTGAGGTCGACCGTCGGAGGTTGATGAGGACGTATTAAGGACTATAAGCGAAGAATTTGTAACCCTCATAGTTTATAGTTCATCTTGAAAAATCGTCTGTGCTAGCACTAAAAGGCGGGATGAGAATATGATTAAATCATGACTTGACTAGTTCTGCATGTCTGTTTTATTGAAAATTCCAAGTAAACTCAGAAGAATTCTAATTTAAGAGGGAGAGGGACTTGGCTGGGGCGATCTGCAAAATATACATCCAATTTAACATGGATTTCTAGCAATAGGAATATCTTGGGTTCATATGATTCCTTCGAAAAAAATTACTCAATATTCCGCTTCAACATATTTCCTGGCATTATGAAGGTACTTAAGTCAAGACGTTGCGAGCTAATTTGTGTTTAGAAATAAGGAAAAATATAATCGAAATTTCCATAAGAAATGTATTATATGGATTATTAAAACATCCTTCAAACAACATTATTAAAACAACATTTCTAAGAAAAAAATATGTCGCGGAGCCTTCACTTACTTACTTTTACGATTCCATGTATTGTGTTTAAGGAACTATTGAGTATTTTTTCCCGCAAGAATGTGATGAAACCACGATATTCCTAAAAATGTATGAAATCCACGTTAAATTGGAAGTTTGTTTTGCATGTCACCACAGCCAAGTTCCTCTGGCTCTTAAAAGGGCTCCTTGCTCCAACCCACCTTTTAAAACATTTTTCAAAATATTTAAAGAACTAAGAGCACTATCAAAAATGTAAGAACATAGCGCACTGGAGATTACAAATTACTATCAAATACAATGGACAGCGATCTCGAGGTCTTGTCCATTGATGGGTGATACGTTTTCAGAGATTATGACGTAATTGTTTAATTAAAGTCTCAGCACTAATCAATGGACAAGATTTCGAGATCGCTGTCCATTGTATTTCATAGTCATTTCTAAGTTCTAGTACGCTATGTTCTTACATTTTTGATAGTGCTCTTAGTTTTTGAAATATTTTGAAAAATTAAAAATGTGGGGGTTGTAGCGAGGAGCCCTCTTAAGAGCGTTATTTGATTTCATATATTTTATATAACGTTTTTTTTTTAAAGCTATGTGTAACCTATGTATACTTAACACGACGTAGAGTTACACTCATGAGACTGAAAAAACATTTCAAATATCGAAACAAATTCCGCACCCAGTGCCGCCTTTTGAACCGGCGGCGCACAATTCCCAGTGAGTGGGCTAGTACCCGCATAGCAAAATGACGTCCCAGGGATATCTGACGAATCTCCTGGCAGGATATCGGGACGTCCTGTTTAAGTCCCGTTTACATCCATGGGACGTATAATTATACGAAGGCATATCCTTCGTATAGTTATAATTAATTAAATAATAATAATAGTAAGGTCGATTTAATTTATAGAAATTCCAGGTAGGTAATCCCGCACGGCTTTCCGGGGGACATCCATACGGGATGAACTGTTTGTATTGCCCACAGAGTTATCCCACGGACGTCCTTAGGACATCGCTATGGGAGCAGGACCATTCTGACGGTAATGGGATTTAAATGGGACGTCCCAGGGACGTACTCTGCTATGTGGCTACGTGCCTGATTGAGTGTGACACTGCCATTTCTCGAAGCTTCTTTACCAGAGGTCAATGACAACAAGAAAGAGAGAATTGCAAGTTTGTAAAGAACAATTAGATGGAAGTCATCTCTACGCCCTCTCTACTCTTGATCTCTCTCTCTCCCTCTCTCTCTCTCTCTCTCTCTCTCTAGCATACAACTTTTTATTTCAAATGGGTCAAATGTTTCACCTATAGATAGATATAAGGGAAATCAATACTCCAACAGGGAAGACCACCTACTACGTAAAAAGCCGGTTAGCATTCAATAAGAGCAGCATTTCTATTTGGTCACGTACGTGTAATTAAAAGTAGCCCCTTTTCTTTTATTAGAATTTAACTATTTCATATCTCAAAAATTTCCACGGTGTTTTTCATTTACGTGAATTATATAAATAAAAAAAATACGAAGAATCCTGTGCACCAGGGATGAGGCAAAATTGTACAGATTTTATATAGAAATTGAAGTTCCGAGGGAGAGGGGGGGAGGCAAAGCTTAATCTCATGGTCATGTTGCTGAAAATCGAGCCTACAGAATACCCACACCTCTCCCAGGACAACACCAATAACTTTGTTACGAGAATATGTGTTAATACTTCTACTTCATGATCTTGTTTTATAAAATAATAGATAGCATGATTCTTCATTAGATTGGGAAAAGTAAACTTTGTTTTCATAAAGTAAGAATGGCGTGTGGAATCTATACGTGTCTTAAGTCTGTGGAAATGTGTGGAATTCGAATACTGATTGTGTGGATGTTAGATATATGCTCCTGGCAGCACTGCTCCAACCATGTTTATGACTTGACGTTAACCAGCGACGTGAACTAGGGCACCGACCACGCCCCCTTCGCGAAAATTACCGAAGCATGCCGAAGGATGGCCACGGAACAAATTAATGCGGCAAATGTTTACGGAGAAACAACAACACTTTTAAAGTTTATATTTATTTGTAACGAAAAACACCTTATTTATACCGAAGAATCCATGTGTTGAGGTTATAACGTTAGCTGCGTTGAATTCCCAGATGAGATACAGATAAGTGGGAGGAAGCGAGTTAAAAAAAAGTAGTGAAGTTCGATCATGCGAAATACTCCAAATATACACATCACATTTCAACTGAACTTTTCTCTCTCTCTCTTTTTAACGAGTTTCCAGATGAATACATAACACCATGTAATTATACAAAACATCATATTTTTAAAAAAAGTTTTAAAACGCAAGTTCCAAAGGAAACACTCCATAAAATATATATACATCACCTTTCGGCTTCAGTTTTAAAACGCAAGTTTCAAGCAAAAAAAAAACAGCACCTAAAGAGCATTACATTGCAATGTACTCTTCCTCGGTTCACTCATAGTGTAACAGTAAAGATACTGCAATATCCAGTACTTCACTTGAACTTGGTTTTGTAATTCGCTGCTTATGCGCAATTTTGTTCTTGGTCGAAAAGAGTTTTCTGTTTCTCTTCGCTGTCGTGGAGTTCGAAAGTAATTTGGAAGCTTTACGGGAACGAATGAATTAAACAAATGAAACAAACACCTACAGCACAACTACCACGAGCCCTACAGGCTCTAAACAACGCACGAATTACTAAAACAAGGCAACTAATTACTAGCAATCTTGCCAACTAGACCACGGGCACTAACCACAAAGGTACCAAACGAGAAGCCTTTCAAAAACATTAATGGAAACGACAATTGAGCTAAACACACTCACAAGGTTCTCCAGGACGAAAATCAATAGCCATTACAGGCACAAACCTGCCAGTGCACGGCTAGCACTAATTATACACTCTTTCTGATATGTAGGCCACTAGACCACGGCCAAAAATGAAATATACCACGCACACAGCAAAGGTTTTTGCTAATAAGAAAACTATCTTTGAAAAGAAAAAAAGAAGGACAGAAAGAACCGACCACCAATTTCACACATTTTTTTAAAAAAAGAAACAAGGCAAGTAAAGAAAATAAACAACAAATGTTATCATATAACATTTATGCCCACACAGGTATGCATACTCTTACATGCACATGAGATAATTTGTTTCTGGCGTGTGTACTCACTTGTCATATAGATATAAAGAAAAACACAATCACACACACACCTTATTTGAACGAATAACTGGGAATCATCCTAAATAAGGTCTTGGGCAGGCATAGTGGTTAGTGCACTGTCCTCTTATATGCATGGCCACAGGTTCAATCCCAGCCCGGTCTGGTTCCTGAAAAGGAGGCTGGATATAGACCCAAACTGGAAGAAATCAAAAACTTCCCGAACACGTTTTACATACCCGACTAGAATCAATGTGAGATTTCGGAATAGCCAAGAGGTTAGCACGCTCACACTTTATACAGGAGGTTACGGGTTTGATTCCCGCCAGACCCATGAAAGACTGGTTTAGAATATGCCTTACCAAAAAATTGTAGGCTCCATCCTTAGAAGCTCACGCACCCACCCAGAATATTAATAACAATTGAACGGATCAAACAAGGTGGAAACTGCATATTTAAACACAAAGACAACATAATACTGATTAAAATACATACTAATAACACAATAATTCTTAAGCACAACGACCGAGCAATCTTACCTAACATAAAAACCACCCTTAACCAAACCAACCTGTGAACACGGCACAATTGGGTCCTGAACCCAGTACGAACGTGTCAAACATACAAAAAAATAATTCCGCAAACTTAAGAACCCCAGCAGTGGTAAAGAGTTTTTAAAATAAAAAGATGCCTCACAAATTGGATGAAAAATGGGCATGTATACCCTCTAAGGATGCCCTACCGTAAAAATAAGAACCCAAACTGTATCCACGGACTGTGATGGCTCCGAGGTACTGGGCTTCAAACTAGTGCATGAATTATATCAGTAAAACAAAATATTCGTGCAATTTTTTTCCCCCGTCCGTTTCAAAAGTGCATAGAACACATTTAAGGTGATTTTTCTTAATTGGTTGTTCTGCATGAAACTTGCGTTCGTGATATGTGAAATTTTCAAGGTGATTGAATTGTTTATCCCAATTTGGGCATCGATAAGCAAATGGTTTCTGGATCTTTAAAGGAGGCGCGATTTCGTTTAATTTATTCGTATGTGCTTTCGAAACGACGCCTAAGTGATTTGTTATGGTCATAGTTCTTTCCACACTCTGAACATACATGCTGTTTATTTTCGTTCATTTGGATCGACTTTACTCATACAATCAACCCACTATAAATACGAACACAAAAACACGGCTCTACTAAATACGAACAGAAAATAAAACTCCACTAAAACATAAAACAAACAACACAACGAATGACTGTTCTCCCGCTAGAATATAGGAAAAGGAGCCCTCAGCCCGCCAAGCAGTTAACCCAGAAAAATAAAAACGTAGACAGCAGTTTCTTCATGATTAAGAGGTTAAAAAAATGCCGGTGGTATTCAGTCTTGGTTCATTTCAAATGTATTATCACAATACTGTATAATTAAATATCATAGGATATAGGATTCTGTTTCATTTAAATAACATTTTTTTTAAAATGCCACTCCGACGCAAGGCCCAGTACCTCCCCACTCCCTCTCCTTGGCTTCGACGACTACTCACTCGGCAAGCTTCGGTAATTTTCGTGGTCGGTGCCCTAGTTCACGTCGCGCGTTAACGTCAAGTATGATTATGTTTTGCCTACATGTCTAGTATTTAGTATTCCTTAAGGCGGTTGTTGTCAGTTTACTCAGTTCAGTCAGTTGTTTTTAATGCTTTCAGTTTCAGTACTGAGAAATGGCTGTATGTGTAGCTGTGGTTGGAAAGGAGGTAATGTGTTTGTATTTGAAGCTAAGAATAATCGCAGGTAAATTAGGTTCACCTCAACTCCGTCGCATTGTTGTTTATATTTTATTGTGGACCATAAGGCAACTTGGCATCACCTAATGGGAGGAAACGGGAGAATCCCGAGAAAGCCTACGCACACGGTCTTGCACAGTACAACTCCCACATGAGCTGGGATCGAACGGAATACCCTAAACACCAGAGGTGAGGGCTTATCACTGAGCCACCATGGTCCTCTGTCACATTGTTGAGCAATCTGCTGCAAAATACTGTAGTGTGAATCGATCTATGAATTATGAACTACCTGGAACATCAATTTCGGCAAGCGTTTGAGGTTTGCGGAACAGTGAAATGAAGAGAATGAGAGAGAAACTTCGCTTTTGGGACCACAGCTACCGGCATTTATTTACTAGTGCCGGACCAAATCAAAATAACTAAAAACACACACTGCCGACACCCAAGCCCGTGTTCATGGAATTGTATTGTTTGTTTTGCGTCCGCGTTTTTTTTTTTCTGCACAGCGACTCATCAAACACGCGCCATTAGAACACTGCCTTACCCGCATCCACATGACAACTGTAACTTTACGCCAAATAGTCCCTTCCGCCACCACATTCAGTGCGTCTTCAAACATCTAAAAAAACTAACTAGAACATATTATTCATTTTCAATGTTCCCCACATTACAATTTCGCTCCTATTTCATCACAAACAAAACTAAATGTATTCATCCTGTAAATTTCTTAAAATTGGTCCGGCCGTAGTAAACTTAACCCCCAGCTTCCGTCATCAACAATATTGTGTCATATGTGCGTTCTTTATTACCTTGTAAAAATTCACACAGACTTCGGTAAACAAATATACTTCATTTCTGCTAACTTTGCACTGTAATTTGGATCGAGACCAATTAATTCTTGAGCTGGACTTGAGATACTCTCCACAGCGTTTAGTCAATGACGGAACGTAAGTTACATTAGATTCGTTCAACATTTAGTTACTGTAAGTCATTAGTAAATTGAATTAATTCTAGGTTAGGTTCGTTTCGATGCAGCTTTTATGGCATCCTTCGGAATATTCGTAGTGCATAAATTTCCTGAATTCAGTTTGTAGTAGAACTCGCTTCTATCGCATTGGTGCAATAACTGCCGTATATTTGTGTTCTATTCATCACGAACGTCAATACAAGAAATAAAATCGGGTTAACTATAGTAGTGACGCACCAATTTTTAGAAATTTACAGGAGGAATTGAGATAATTGTGTGACGTTTGAGAGTATTAGGGAGGTAAATATTGATGTTGGTAACATTTGAAGTGAATAATGATTTAGTTTTAGTGTGTTTTGAAGATGTTTTAGGTCGCACTGCATGTTGTGGCGGAAAGAACTATTTTGCGTGGAGTTACAGTTGTCATGTGGAAGGCGGTAAGGCAGTGTTGAAATGGCGTGTCTTTGTGATGATTATGACATTTCTTGCGTTATTGTTATTGATTCGTATGGAAATGGCAAGGGAAAGTGCATTTTGAAGGTTATTTAGCAGAGTATTTATGTAAGGAAAGGAAAAGGCCCCGAAGCAATTGTACACGATTGAAATTGGGAGAGTTAACACGCCTGTGTGCTGAAGGTAAGTGTGAATATGTGTCAAAATATATTTTGTAAAGATACATGACCGCACCTAACTATACCTAACCTCCACGTTCATATGTTCAGTAATTTAAGATAATTTACGAAAAAGGAAAATAAGGAATTATTAATAAATGTGAACATATAAAAAAACATTTTGTAATGATACATGACCGCACCTAACTTTACCTAACCTCCACGTTCATATGGTCACTAATGTAAGATAATCTACAAAAAGTGCAAGAAAACAATTGCGTAAACCGCTCGCCTTCCATGAACACGTAATATGTGTGTTTTAAGTGATTTTGGTTTGGTTTTAAAATTGGTGCGTCACTACTATAGTAATGCCATAAAATCAGCCCTGTACTAATTTAAGGTTCAAGGTTAGCGCGATTGAAGTATGCATTACGTACTATAGAAATACTCACTACTTAAACATGGGTTTTGTGCCGTGTATCTACCCATCTTAATTTCCCCATTTGGTCACATTTTTATTGTCAACGCCTTATTGTAGGTTTCCTGGCTATAGGAACATAAAACATTACGTTTTTTCAGTGCTTTATGGCACAAGTACGAAAAGCCATGTTATTATTATTTCGTTAAATACGCACTCGAGTTAAGCAACACACAAAAACGTGGCGGTATGCGGATGAATACTGGTGGCGTCACGTCGTGTTATGAATGACACAGTTCGCTTATCACCCACACATGTGCTCAGCCTGATGACTGAAGCTGCTAAATAGTCGGATATACTTTAATTCATTGCACACATCTATGACTCGAAAGTTCGTTATATTTTGTGTTTTAAAACCATTGGTAACATTGCATTCGGTTCCTTCTGCAAATTATTTTTTGGGGCCCCGAATTAAAGTTAACCCTAAATGAGATTTATTGTATGTAAAGAATATGTAAAGTGCTGTTTAGCTCACCCAGATATTGCGTCATTAGGTTATAAATTACACGTATTTTGCTACAAAAACTTACGGACATAATCTCGAGGAGACATAGACGGGTTAGTTAAAGTCAGATTATATTATTAATTTCATTATAGAAGAGGCACATGACCATTACCTTACTGATTCAGGACTCTGTTTGAGTCGTTCACTAATAGTTTCACTCGACATGTTTAGTCTTGTTTTTAATTCTAACATTTCCTGAATGGACACAATTTTGGTTTGACTTTTCCTCCTCTAATATGTAGGTCTCGGACAAAATCTGTCGGAGGCGGAAATGTCATTTCGGAACTGTCCCCTAAAAATCTGGGATGAATGGCCACCCTGTCAAGTAGCTTGAGTTAGAAATATTTTTTCTAGCTTCATTACCGAGATACGACCTAGTAAACATCTGTACGTCATGATGATAAGGTATACGGTAATAAGACGATGAGCTGCTCTAAAGATTACCGTGGGTTCCATCACAGTGTATTAAACTGTAACTATCATCTATACGAGAATCAATAGGGTACTGAATCCACCTATTAGAATAACACATTTCGAAAATCATAGTACGCACCGTCGAAATCCATGTAGTGGAAACGTTAAGTCAATTCTCTCACCAGCTCGAAATACAAGCGTTTAAACGTGTTACGACGTTATCAAGTTTGAATACCGGTACAGTATCAGCTCCATTTGGGCTATTGATTGTTTGGATCATAAGACGAGAACTTATGATCGAAATCAATTACTCAAGATTAAATTTAGGTGAAAGTCAAAGGGAGCAAATGTGAAGTACTGAACGCCATACAGGTAACCCTTGATTCTTCTATACATGGCAGTTTATTACATTGTGGTGGAACCCATGGTAGTTTTGGGAGTAGCTTATTGTGTTATTTTTACCTTACCCCACACCTTGTTGACTCAGGACTGTATTTTTCCATAAATTTTCGTTTGAGATATCTAATTACGTACCGTTATTGTTTTTACCAAATTTTAGCACAGTGGTAGATCGTTGACGTAGCATTCGGGAAGTCGTGGGTTCGATTCCAGCGGCCGACTATCCTGACAGGGTTTTCCCTAAGTCACATCAGGCAAATGTTGGGATGGCACTTTCAGCATAGGCTCTGGCCGACACCTTCGCGAATCCTTTCCCTTCCCCTATCCCAGCCTGAGTCTTAGATGCCTAAAGGCCCAAAATAGAATTCATAATTTCTCCTTATGCCTGAAAACCAATATCCCAGATCAGACCCTGATTTTACACAGATTGTTTACCTGTTGGGTGATAAATAAGACATTCACTCGAGTATATACAACTTCACACAAATTGCAATAGCCACCGTGATATGTTCTTGTATGTTGTGTACAAAGGTACATTTTGTAGAACCCACACACTAAAAGTGGACGATAACTATTTGCATATGTTCTTGTACGTAATGCACAAGGATATTTTAACTTGCGAGGCGTCGTATTCGCTTTAGTGCATGTCCTAAATTACCACCGCCGTTTTTATGGGTGGGTTGATAAGTATTTTTATTGTTCTGAAATGTACAAACGTATGTTGGACTTGCAGGCAAATGTGGCATCGTCACACTGACCTTGAAGCTGGTAGTCCTCGACATAACGTTTCCGTTCCCGATTTCTAGAAAATGTCAAATAACAATAACGCATCAACCCCCAAGAAATATTTAACAGAAAAACATAGTTCCACAGAGAAAACACGTCCCGGACTATTACCTGTCACCAAATCAAAGATATAATGACATTTCCCACAATAACGCACCGGTAACTAGTCCTGGCCCCGCCATATGGTCCTGTAAAAGAACATTATATGCAGATAATTTTATTATGGAATATGTTTAAGGGTGTTAGTGGAATATTTTTGTCTTGGGTAGGCATTCCAGTTTTAGGACGTTTTGCAAAAAGAAAATACCTAGAATGTGCTTCGTGGTGTCAAAATGAGTGTTTTCGAGGCTGACATATACAAAACAATAGTTAATAGTTGGTTGCAATGGTTGTTTTTTTATATATATATCCCTTTCTTCAAAATGGCGGAAACCAAATCTTGTAAAATATGAACTGCACATCGTTGTGTATATATGTTTTTGAGACTGACAAATACAACTAGAACGTTAATAGAATACAAAAAATGGTATGGTAAATACTTATCGGGAATGCTCATAATGGCGTCTAAATATATGTTTTGGAGCCAATTAATGAAAATTTGAGATTTTATTCCACTGAATAGCTGTTTGTACTGTACTGTAGGATTTTTTAAGCGGTGCGTTAAAAGATTTGAACATTCCAGATTTACAAAAGTCATCTTGCTGTCCAAACCTATGATCTTTGAAACAATTAAATTGATTTGTTTGCGGCACGTTATTTTTTAAGTGATATGAGATTATTTCTCTTGAAAACGTTGGTCTGAATTGAATAAAACTTAAAATCATGGTCATATTTTACTTGTAGCAGTCATTTTGGTGTGCAGAAGGAACATTAACTTCTGATATTGAATAGTAATAATGCACAGTAACAGTAGTACAGCAATAAGGATTTAATGTTCCCTTGTTGTGAAAAGTCGTGTCAGAGAGTTTCTTATACACAGAAATGCTCTTTGATTATGTCCTGTAATTGAGCATGACGTCGGAGGGAGCAAGCATATCCAAAGATTTATTATCTCGTGTGTATAAAATAAATGTAAGATCATCAAATGTGAAAAATTGGCATAAAGATTTATCAGTGACATTGGTGCCTTTAATATTTGGGTAACACAAATCGAGGAATTTAAAAGAATGATTGTAATGTCTTTAATCGTTTTTGAAAATACAATTTTACATTAAAAAGAACTGTTTTCCTTCACTACAAGACTATAAAAGCAGATTTAAATATGAGAAAATTTTACGAATCTACAAGTATTTAACTTCCTGCAGCATTATTACTATTCATTCTTCAAACTTAAGGAATGCTAAGAAATTGTTCAATTCAGACGTGCTTCTTCAAGCGAAATTACCTTATACATGTATCAGTTAAACAATAATATGTCGACACCTTGAAAAGTTACGAAGTGTATTCTTTTGGAAATAAACAAATCAATTCACCTATTTCAAAAATCCTAAGTTTGGACAGCAAGATGTCCAGTGTAAATATGAAATGTTCAAAGTTTCTTACTTAAAAATGACGCATAATACAAGCAACTATTGAGAGGAATAAAAACGGCAATTTTTCATTAATTATCTACGAAATCATACATTTATACACCATGATGAGCATTCTCAGTAAATATTTGCTATTCCATTTTTTGTATCCGCCATTTCTAAATGGCGAATGTAACAAAATCAACCCCTAGTAGCGTAAGAACATCGATCGTGGTTGGCATTCTGAATAAATTTCGATCAACACTGGCGTGGTACGATATTTCGACAACTTAAGAAACTTATTGTATTTAACCAAACAGTATGCGAAAAAAAGCACCAAAAAAAACGTCCATGTCATCACATTCAGTGCCTGAGGTACGGAGGTGCATAATCGCCGTGTACTTCTCATTGGATGGCTCTGTGGCGTAGTTGATAAACAACGGACTACAAATTACAAGGTTAAGGTTCAAAGCCAGCCGCAGGCAAGTAACGTACAAAAATTTCCAACTGTACATCAAGATGAAAGAGTAGTGAAATAAAAGACCATGTAATCTGGACAGCATTTTTTCTAAAACTAGTGTGAAAATATGCATTATTCCATTTATTAAAGGTCATTTATTTCAGTAAAAGATACTACTTTCCGATAGCGGTCAATGCCGATCGGTAATATCGGCAAAACTGTCTGCCATTCCGATAACAATATTGATCGAAATCGCACTGACGTGCTACTAGGTCCTATTCAGAGGGACAAAGCAATATTGTAGTCGTATTTTCAATTTCCAAATTAGACACTATGGTGTACCTTTTAAGTACATGCGTACTTTTCCGGTTTTGGTTACCGTCATTTTGAAAACTGGTGATTGAAATTTTTCGTACGGTACTTGCCAGCGGGTGAATTTGAACCTTAACCTTGTGATTTGTAGTCCGTTGTTTTATCATATATATATATATATTATTGCGTGTGTGTATTTTTTCTATGGAGCAAAGAAGCTGTAGGTAAATTTATGATAAAAAGTAAACAAGTTACTTACAGCTTATTTGCTCCATAGAAAAAATTACACACGCAATAATATACACATAGTTTTTCGCGATATTTCGGTATATTATGACCTTATTCCTGCTAGTAGAAGAAAGTACAAACACGTGCCGGCAGAACAAAAGACTGAGACGACAGTGGCGTCACGTAGCGGACGACGCGCTAAGTTTGGAGAACAGTTGACTACTGCACAGCGCGGGGATTTCCGGAGCTTGGAACCATTGACAACTGTACAGCGTGTAAGCTAGGGATGGAATTGTGGAGGAAAAAATGTTGAAAATGCGGAGCAAAGGGGAGGTTTAGAGTTATTGGAGGTTAAGACCAGGATTCATTTTCGCGCTAGATCAAAATTGGTGTTGTGGGACTCGGTGTGTAGGGAGACTGGGGCATCTGGTTTGTGGATAGCGCAGAAATGACGATGATTGTTAATACAAATATTAAGAGCACCACCTGTTTCCCCACATAAAAGGCATCACAGAACTTGCAGGTTATTATGTATATAAGTGTACCCTTGGGATTTAGGGTGTACCGGCCACTGGCAGTATTGTTAATGACTGTGGGATAAGTGATGGAAATGGAGCAGGTCCTACATCTGGTCTCTTGCATGTATGGGCGCCGGTTTGGGGTGGTGGTGAGGAATGATTCGTACGGACCAAGATGTTTCTAAGAGTAGGGGGATGCAGAAAAACTAATCTCGGTTTGGTGGGAAATACTGATCTTGTGTCCGAGTCAGATTGGAGAATGTGGAAATGAGAGTGTAGGATTTGTTTGTCCTTGGTTAGATTAGGATAGAACTGGGTGATAAGAGCCGGTGGGTTGAATATGTGAGGATGCACGGCGAATCTGTTTGGTTACACGGTTATGTGGGTAGCCACGGTTGACTAGAGCCTCCTGGGGGCGTTGATTGTAAGTTTCAGTGGCAGAGGTGGTGGAATTTAGGCGTTGTCCTCTGAGTGCAAGGGAGAAAGGAATCACTTTCTTGGTGTAGTAAGGATGGAAACTTGAGTAGTGTAAGTACTGCATGTGGTTGGTAGGTTTTATGTGAACGAAAGTATTGAGGGTTTTGCCACACCATTACATACGAATACAATTTAATGCATAGGCCTCCATGTTTTGGCCTTCAATTATAGTTTTATGGTATAAGGAGTACAAGCTATCTTCGAAAATGACAGCAGTTGAAGTCAATATAAGTGAAGTTTTACAAAGCAGCAGTGTGTTTTGTTTTTTATATCCATGTTCATGTCTTGTAGTTTAAGCACTGAAATACCAGTTGTTCACTGTTTTGGATGGATCAAAATTCTGTAATGATGGGCCATTCATGTTAATGGACATTAAATTATTAAGTCTGCCCGACCCCATTGAAGACCTCGAATTGTTCCTGATCAGGTTCATTAAATGATTAAACTAAACCTTCTCTTACAAGAAACATTTGACACTAACACAATAGGAAGCAAATTGCCCCACATTGGTAATCTGTCTTTGTTTGACAACTGTGCTCAAAAGCTCGCTCGCTTCATCCCCATGCCAAGCACTTTGAATTCATACCATTGTTTGCTTTACTTTTCCAAAGTCGACGGTGGAACCCACAAGATGCTGCGCCAATTCTCAACTTCATTCCCTTCTGGTCAGGTGAAAGTATCAAATACCCTGTGCATATTTCAGTGCTATGTTCACTCGAATTTATTTTAATTTGTCTTTAATCTATCCAAACACACAAAAATCGGAACTACTGGCAGGTCAGAAATGGAAATTCTAACGTCAAAAAACGCTAGACATCAGACTCGTATTTACAGTCGCCAGGGTGACTTGGCGCCCGAGACTTTTCGAGCCCTGGGCATTTGTCAGCCTCGAAAACATATATTTTGACACCACGAAGAGCACCACTGTAAGTATTTTTTTTTTTTTAACAATTTTTCTTTTTCGTCATTTTGAAATGTGACGGATATCCGGGAAACTGTTCCAAAACTGTAATGTCTATGGGTGGAGGAAAGGTTACAAATGAAAAATGTGCGTTCGTGTAATAATAGCAGTAAAAATAAGCTTTAGTATGTCGTGTGAAACTTTGAGTGACTTGAAGAGAACCCTGGGTTACTAATGAACATCCATTCCAGTGAGAAATATCATGTAAATCTAAGATTATCTGAACAATAAAAGTATTTAAAAATTACTTTCTACTAGTAAAATAATGCGCTAGCACAACATTTGTGCCAGTTAGAGTACATAGGTCATATACAGGGTGTAACAGGATTCGACAGGTAAACTTACAAACTTGGAGGGATACATAAAAAAATAATAAAAAATTACATACTGACCAGGGTGGAAATTCTACCGCGTTTCCGAGCTACAGGCTCCAGAAAACGAGGGAAAATGAATTTGAGCTCAGTATTTCCAATACTATTAACAGTAGAGCTGAGACGGCATAGTATCCACACAGGCTTCAAACATGCTCTGTCCAAAATTGTCCAGTGGGTCCGCAAGGGATTCCCAAAGGGAGTAGGAGATTCTCAAAAAACTAAATTAGGTCGAAATGAACATAAATAAAGACGCTGTAACACTATCGAGCTTGTTGATCAGTTTGCTCGGCGAGCATCCTGTCGAGGAAGCCCGAGTATACTTTGCGCTATTACACTATCGAGCTTGTTGATCAGTTTGCTCGGCGAGCATCCTGTCGAGGAAGCCCGAGTATACTTTGCGCTATTACACTATCGAGCTTGCTGTTAAACTTCCTCGACTGTATCTTCCCACCAGGCGTCGAGGAAGTTTAGTCTCTCCAGATGTTGTCAAGCTTCCTTAAGGAGCCTGTCGTTGAGCAAGCTCGTCAGCGTAAGGCGAGCAAGCTCGATAGCGTAATAGCACCTTAAGGCCACTTTCTGCGTAAGTAAAAACGATATCTGTAATCATCGCCACCCCACTGTGCAGTACATTGTTTCTCATTGATAACAAGTGAACTGAATATTCCTTAACAGTATGTAATTTTCCCCCTGTTTGTTATGCAACTGCCCATGTTTTTACGTGTCTCTGAAAGGAGCATGGAAAAAATTATCACCTTATCATAAACCAACAGTTAACAACGCGTAATATAAAGATGTTGAACTGTTAATGAAACCTTCTGCATTATGGCTTAGAGCATACACGGTTCCTGTTCCATACGAACTTGCAAACAGTGATTTGGAAGCTTTATTTACACTGCACGTATCACGTAAGAAGCCAGTGGTCCCGCGTGCAGGATGGCGGCCTGCCTCCCGAGCGCGATACTCTGCGATATTGTACTTGCGAAGATTTTCAGCACTACCTATACAAGACACAGGACCTATACAAGAAATATCTCGGACTATTTTTACACCACGAGTAACTCAGTTTCAAATAAAATAGAGAGAGCGTCACAAAATTTTGGACAGTATGAAGTTTCAAGCCGTTCGCGAGATATTTAAACAGTAGGTCTAAGTCGGTTGACAAAGCACATTAAATTTATTTGAAGGTCTTTGGGCATCTGAGGCTCAGGCCGTCGGTTGATAAAGGAATGGCACCCGAGAGTTGAGACCCACTACTCAGAGGCGTCAGTTCTTATCCAATTTTTAATTCTCCTTAGAGCTCTAATTTTCTTTGTGACAATGTACTTATCTTATTAGGGCTAATAGGCTATTTTTGTTCAGTTCTTGAGATAATAGTGTAATCGCTACTTCGTTTCAAACAAACACCTCATTATCTCTTCCTTTTTCAAGACGTAGTACTTAATGTGTTTGTTACAGTTTGGTTTAGTAAGATCACTCCTCAATCACATATCCAAATCACACGCCATTTCCATTTCTTGATATAAAATAAAATAAATCACTTCATACTTTAATATACACATATGAAGTTTACGTTATATAATCATTCAAAGTTGACAAGATAAAATTATCAAGCTCACCAAATATTTTGGTAAAGCCACTAAATCACATTTTCATTCCTTTTCTTTTACTATGAAGTTGAAAATGTGATTACCAAAAATTGCAAGTAATTTGTTTTTAATAGCTTGTGGATATAAATGATCTCTATAGTTTTGCTACAATTATATAGTGAATAGTTTTGCTAGTGTAGTATGGAGAAAAAGTTGTTGGTATGCCCTTAAAAATGAGAAATAACTCTTTGAAAGTTCTTGATTTTCTTATTGGAAAAATGTGGGAACCATAGTAAGTGACGTCCTGAAATACAGAAAAGTGTGCCGTATTCCACGGAAAGAAAAAATAATAGATGATGAGCTTATGGGGGGGTGGGGGTGGATCACATGAAGGGTGGTGACCTTACAGATGTTTGAATTCTGATGAATCAAAATATTAGCGTTGAGTTTTGGAACCACTAAAGAATTCTTATTTCTCTTCCTTTTAGTTTTGTGTTTTATATGTTGGATTTCGTTACGTAATCAATTATTTTAGCTATTATTTTTTTATATTATTTTCACACATTACTTTTCTTTCTTCTGTTTATTATTTTCGTTATCACCACCCAGTTCGTAAGCGTATGTAATCCTTCATGGTTTGTGTTCTGTTCTTTCTGTATCCTTTCTGTTTGGTGTTGTCTCGCGCCGTCCTTAGTTAATCTTCCGATTACGTGACTTCACTATACTGTTACAAATCGTTAGTTGTTCATCGTGGCGGCATCAGCCAAATCTCTGTACCTTACCCAATGTAAATTTGTTCTTTTTGTGAATATGCTTTAAAAGGCGAAAGTTGCGTATTTGAATTTGTTTTATTGCCTTTACGCATCTAAGGCTCAGGCCGATATATTTGACTTCGGTTTTTGTTTCTGAATAACTCTTCTGTACTCTTAAGTAACCATTAATTCGTGCATGTTTATGACAAAATGGAAAAAAAAATCAAATGATGGTAGGCTCTGCTTAATACGTTCAGAACGTCAGAAAGGAACAAGTGTACAGGCATATTGGTAAATGTAATAAATAACGAGTACTAATTATGCCGCTAATAATATTTGTATCTTACCTTGTTACAAAACATGAGTCTACT
Source organism: Lepisma saccharinum (assembly GCA_022664845.1). Lineage (NCBI taxonomy): Eukaryota > Metazoa > Arthropoda > Insecta > Zygentoma > Lepismatidae > Lepisma > Lepisma saccharinum. Next base: position 52,707 of record JAGDQP010002167.1, read on the forward strand.
GTTTGCGGTAAGGTTCTAGTGAGGAGTAATTTTAACACTTTTTCTTCTATTTCTTACAGAATTCTCCGAAATACATCTCTTGCTTGAATCCGAATCTTGAATTACAGTTTCATTACACTATTCATACGTCGCTTGATGTTGTGGAGGAGAAGTTATCTGCTGTTGGTAAAACAAGTGGAGACGTAAGAGAGCTGTATCTTGGACTTCTGTATTCGTCAGAAGAGCATAGAGTGTATCCTTTTTGTTTCTGGTAAATATATCGAACAGATACACGAAATACTCAGCTGAAACACTGACTATGCTGGTGATGTAAGCTGCGAAGGGAAGGATAGAATTTACTACTGCGAATGCTAGTATACCTCGAATAATAATGTGTGTTAGGGCCAGTTAAATGAAAATGAACGAAACCGATTTTTATAATAAAAACACAAGTATATTCTTATACATGTCAGAAAGAGAAACATGCAGACATATACGTACAGCTGTCAAACAGATGCATCTCCAGCATTGAGACATTTGTAACGAGCCACGTAATATTACATCCATAAAACTCCCTTGGTAACGGGGAGAATGTCAATGACAGCCGTCTGTACTTTCCCATCTGAAGCAAATCTGTGACCTTTCAGTTTCTTGAGTACGCCAAACACGTAAAAATCGCACGGCGAAAGATCAGGTCTGTATGGTAGGTGATTAGGTTTTTTCAATTGAACTTCTGTAGAGTTTCCAGCATCACATTCGCTGTATGGTGCCTAATGTTGTCCTGTAAGAAAATTACTCACTGAGATAATGCACCACGGCGCTTGTTCGTGATTGTCTGGTGCGAGCGTTTTAGCGTCACACAAAATCACGTGGCGTTGGTAGTCTTCATTTAAGGTGATGTCGATGAGTAAAGGTTCCTGCACGACAAAACTGAACGTCAGTAAAACTTTTCCAGCGGAGATGACCGTGTTGGCCTTCTTTGAGGGTGGAGAACCCGGATGCTTCCAATCCAGGCCTTGACATCGTGTCTCTGATTCGTAATGCTGACATCACGTTTTATCGATGGCGACAATGCGATAACCTTCAGCAGCTAAAGCTCTTGTCACAACACGCTTTTCCTCTTTCGGAGCCTCCATTGCGATACGGACCGGTGTTTAACAGATACCAACTCCCGAACCACTGTGCCTTGGCGCGCAACCATGCACAAAATGAAAGACCAGGGTTCCTGCAGCATTTGCATCTATTGCCATGTGACTGGACGAAGACATTCGATCCAGAGGAAGGGCGATTCACATTCATTTGACTGGGTATAGGTAAGAAAATTCCCACTTCTGTAGTTTAGTTGTTACTGCTACGGTCTTCGAAACGACACTGGGGAGACAAGTAGATTGATTCCAGCCCTCTTGTCGGCCATGCTGACAGGTGTCTCATGGTTTCCACCAGCTTCACTTTGCGCATTTCGGTATGATATCTAGTCAGAGGCTCTGGTCACTACTTTCTCCATCCCTGCCCCCGGAAGAATTATCGCGAAGTCATTTATCCTCCAGACGTGTGACAGGCTTGCCAGTAAAGGCAAAGATCATAGTAATCTGAATGCAATAACAGAATTGACGAAGTACTTTCTTGTTTTCCGCAGTTTCAGATACAATTTTTGAGTCGTTAAATAATAATAATAATATAAAAGACAGTATTGGGCTATATGGTAATAAGTTTGGAAGTGCTTTATTGTATAGTAATTAAGTAAGTTGTTGTGACTTTATACATGGGTACTACGTTTAGACTCGATAAACCGGTTCCCTACGTGCGATCACATATGGAAAATAAGTGAGCAAATATTTTTATATAAAACAGTTACTGGAAAGTTTGATAACAGTCATTTTTTGAGTTTGATTTGTTTTAACATCAAAAGAGCAAATACACGGACAAAGTATCTTTTTTCATACAAAAAGCCAAACACAGAACAATATAAAAATTCACCGTTACTTAGAATGTGCTCCGAATACAATAATTTGTGCAAATGTTCTAGTACAGATTTTGCACTAGCTTTCTCAGTTGTCGAACGTATTTTGAGATCATTTTACAGATTTGATTTTTAATATTCTATTTTAATTTTCAATATGCAACTATCAAAAACATTTCTATATACTGAGTGATTTGTTTCAAATATTTAGCTATTTGCAAATGAGTAAAGTTATGTATATGTAATGGGTATGTGTATGTGTGTCTATGTACGTATGTATCTGTGAATGTATATGTATGTATGAGATATGTGTATATGTATGCGTTTATGTGTGACTAATGTGATGTATGTATGTGTGTATTGTTTGATACACGGAATTTATGGAATTTATTGATGAGTTTATCTAATGTATGAATGTTGAAACATTTCTTATGTTTCTTTTTCTATGAATTATTTTAAGTCTATTGGTGTATTAGATTAGAGATTTAAGTTTGTATTTTTTGTGTTGCTGTTTTTTTTATTCTTTTTTTTTTTTTTGTCTTTGTATTTTTTTCTTTATATATTGTATACTATAACTGTAGCAGTGTAAACCTTCATGAAGTGGAGAATGATTTTCTCTGTAGAAGGTAAATAATAAATAAATAAATATTTCAACAGCTATTTTAAGATCCATATCTTACGTATCCTGCTGTTTCAATAAACCACTGTATTTCACCAACGTATCAATGAATAAGGTATCTTCTGAACCAGTATCGAGATTTTATCCAACTGAATGTTTCATTTAGGACAAGACGTGAATAAAGTAAATTTTGGTCACAGCAAAGATGTCAACAATTGTCTACCAAGAGCATTTGTCTCTTAAAAATTTAATTACTTGTTAACTAACTTGACGTTGTCCATCCAAGACCGATCCAGATACGAAGGTTTTAAGAGTCTAAAACTTTTAATTTGTATTATTTGAATAACATTCAAAAAAGTCTTAAGATAATCTTTTCGTTGTCAGTAGTCCGTTGTTCCTTAGCTGCATTCAGATTTGGTTATGTAACCAATACGAAGATCAAGTTCATTGTTGTTGTTGAATCTTCCAATACTTCGCTTCGAGACAACGAAATTCGAATGGTAAGTCTACTTGATTTTAATAAACTCACACAATTGTCCAACGATCTAATTCAGTAATGAAGTTCTTCTACCTGTTTCAGTAACTTTTATACTCTGGGTATAGTGTCCATACAGATTCCGCCAAAAACGAACATAGAGATGCCGCCAGTAGAATAGGACGACTTACCAGCAAGTAACAATAATTCATTTGCATTAAGTCGATGTATCAAACAGATTTCCTTCGGCGAATGATTTTTTTTTTTTTAATTTTAATGATTGCATAACAGTAGGAGTAAGAATTACATACATTCAACGAACCATTTTTTTTAAGTGAGAGAGAAAGAGAGAGAGAGAATGTCATTGCCCGGTTGGATAGCGTTGATACGTATGTCATCACTATTCACACAGGAAGTCATCTTATTCATGCTTATTTCGCCCTACCTTTACTTCAGAGATTTTCTATAAATCCCGTACATCCTTTGAGGAGTTGGTTCATTTGTGTAGTCGTTGCACAATTTAGGAATAGCTATGAACTTTTTGATACATTAGGTTTAAAGTCTTTAATGATACCATGCCGCATCATATCTACTATAAAGAGTATTGCAAATATGAAACTCTAAAGTTCAATTTCCCACGCTTTCGGCAGCTTGCGGCTCCGAAATGCCGTGGAATTTCCACCCCGGTCACTAAAGCCTTTTTCTTCTTTTTTATGTATTTTCAACCCTCCAGGTTTGTCGGTTGAATTCTGTTATAGATCACATACGTAATCACCACCATTCAAATGTGCAATGACATTCTCTGCTATTATTAACAAATAAACAAAACATTCGGTGAAAGTGTGTAATTGTTACTCCTGTTTATTATGAAGCCGTGCATATTTTTATGAAATAGTTTGTTATATGAAATCTGTTGCCGGAAACGGATTATTATTACCTGTTGCAAAATCGTCCCGTCTATGCTCATTTTTACCCATCTTCAGTTCCGAGAGTTTCTGCGAATCTCGTACTTCATTTAGGGAGTCCCTTGTACAATTTTGAACTACGCGTTTTTGGATAGAGCAGGTTTAAAGTCTTGGACGATACCATGCCGTATATATGTTAACACACACACGAAACATACAAATGCGAGTGGGGCGATCATGAGAAAAGTTTTCCATCACCTCCTCATGGCGAATGCTAGAATAGTCCATTCGAATTAACGATGGAAATTTTCTGAGTCCAACAGATTTCACAGTGTGGCAACATTGACCCAAAATATATGTAACTGTCAGATCATATCAAACGTTGCCAGCCGAATTCTGATATCTGTACCAATTCCATGGACCTAGTTACAGAAATTGAATACATTTTGAAAGTAGGACGACAAAACGGTTTACACACACATACACGAAGAATAACCCTAGGAATACAGTTTAGGCGGCTAAATTATAATTTTTAAAGATAATAGAAACTTATTGATAAAATGACGAAGACATCAGATAGAAAATTGATAGGAAACCGATATTCTGTAGAATCACCAGAAAACTACATACATAATACTATTTTAATCCAAATAATGACATTTTTACGCACGGAGGACAAGTATTATACAAAAATCATACATACCTCTGTAAGTGTGAATTCTTATAGTTAGTTCTCTCCGGTAACAGAAAAATTTATTCGGTTCTAATTACCCCCAAAACCCTGAATAAAGGTATGACCAAGTACGAAAATTATGGAATTTACCAGGTTTCATGTGACTGTAAAGAGTAATATATTGTTATGACTAAGAGGAGCTTGAGGGTTATATTGAGGGAACGCAAATGAGATTCCAAAGATAGAACAGCATTATTGTGATACTAAACTTTCACAAAACCGATTAACATACAGAAAGAATTGTTTGTTAGAGCTATTTTACACGCATAAAGGAACCATCTTTAAATTTTGACGCAGGCCAGCTTAATAAGCTTTTTTTTTTCCACTGCTAAATAAAATAATCAGATAGGTATATGTGGTAGATATTAATGATTCGTTTGTTTCATGTGTTAATTAAACACAATATATTTATGAACATATGGATCATTCTTTAAAGTCAAACAGTGGAGGAATTAAATGCATGGACAGTAATGCTTTTAAGCAAAACTAAATAAGCCGTGATGTGCAGAGTTGGGACATGAATCCAGTAAACGCTAGCAATAGATGGAAGAACGTCTTCGCAGGAGGTTGGAAATTTTCAACCAAGAAGGATCTTGTGTATGGAATAATAATAAGTATACAAATAGTTTGCTGAAAGATTTATAAGCAATTTGACTCAAATATTTAATGAGCCTTTGTAGGTAAACAATGTAACAGAGTTCAACAGAGGAGAGAAATAGTTTAGACTTGAATTATGTGACTAATACCGTGCTTTTATGAGCAAATAGCTGTTGTGAGTGCAGATTTGCGGATATAGGTACATATATTCTATAGTAGGAAAATTTATGTTAAGTTTCGCTACTGCTCTTTTTGCATCAAAGTAACCATCACGCGTTCTTCCGGGTGTAAATATATATTCGAGCATAATGTTACGTTACAAGATAACGTCTTTTCGTAACAAGTACGAAGTGGTATAAACCGACTTGACAAGTAGTTGTAATAAATATGGGCGCCGAGGATTAGTACTGAGTGAATTGTTATTAATATCCCATCCTAAACGAGCTGGTGAGCTTCTAAGGACGGGATCTACAGTTTTTGGTAAAGTGGGCTCCGAACCACTGCGTTCAATGGACCCGGTGGGTTTGAACCCGTCACCACACGCACAGAAAGCGAGCGCTCTAACCTCTCGGCCATCCCGAGGTCGATTAGTACTGAATTTGTTCTTCACGGGGTAACACTTGTACACTGTGGGTAACATCGAACTATGGGGTAAAATGAGCTTAAAATGGCTAACAGTTGAGAAGTTAAATGTAGAGAGAGAGAGTTCTAAAAGATGTAATGCATGCGGAGAACCTGAAGTGGACCTGTTGTCCTTAAAATTAAAATAAGCGTACTTGAAAGTTGTTTCAAGCAAATCGGCAGAGGGTAATATGTAAACTCATTGTACAATAGTACTGGATGTGTACAAGATAGTTAATTAGAAAAGTGACGGAAAGGTGTAAAGTAAATATTAAGCATAAGACAATAGAAAATTCTGAACTGTGGTGATTACACACCTGAAATATTTTCTTATTTCATGAAAGTAGACTATTCAGGTCTGCCAGAATGATTCTGCTGGTTCATCAAATTTCAGAAAGTAATCATAAATTTTCGTGATTGGGCAAAATTATTACTTTTTTTTTTTCACAATGATGTACATCCTTGCTGTGGTAAAGCTATTTTCAGTTTCAAATATTACTGGTCTTTTAGTTTGTCAGTTAATTTTTTTTAGTAATAAATTGATGCAAATAACAGAAGGGCAGAAAATGGAAAGTTTTTTTTTTTTTTTTTTTTTTTCAATTAAGTTTATATTGGCTAACTCTGGCACATTGTAAACTGAGAATTATTTGAAATCTTTCGATGCAAATGAACTTATCTTTTATACGTGTTCCCGTAAATTCAACAGTTCCAGTTTTTGTGAAATAAGCTTTTTTGAAGTTTTAAATATTCTTAGGATTCTTTGTCTGTGTCGAAATCTGTTAACTTTCGTTTTAAAACGAATAATAGTAAGGTTGTATCTAGTCTTCCATAGTGTGTAATATATTCCTTACACACTATGCAGTGGTCTACCGTAGGTAGTCTGTGCTTTATAATACTGAAGCTTACGTTTGTGTGTATGTTACAGAAGTCAGCGGTATTGAGAACGCATTTTTAAACTATTGTAAATTCGTTATCCGGAATTACAGTTTGATTTTAATACTACGTATTTTATCATGAGACTATATATTAAAATCATGTCACTTTTCTTTTTCTTATCTGGTACGTTGGTGCTTTGTTTTCACGTAATTTAATAAACGTAACATTATTCTGTTTCAGATGTTTCGTAAATTGCATAGTGTTTACACAGATGTTGTGTGCAACCCATTCTACATTCCTGGAGATCCAATACACTCGAAGTAAGTTGATTTAGTGTGCTTCTTAATTCATAAATAAATGGGTTAGATAGAGTGTTATAAGTAAGCAGTATTTTTGTACTCCGTTCAGGAACTGTATATAACTTCATTTTTAAAACTTAATTTAATTTATATTAATGGGCTGTGCAGAAGATCTGTGGCCCGGCACGACTCTGAGAAATGTCGTCTCAGCGAGCAGAGTTTTCAAGGAAATGATTGGGAAAGATGACGACCAGAGCCTCAATGTGGCCTCTGGCATTCGTCTGAAGTAACAGAAAAATCACGGAAAATCTCAGTCAACAGGGCACATTTCGAACCTTCGCAATTAGAATAGAAACGTTATTTGGTAGCTCTTCGTTGTACCGCCAACTCGAAACGGTTCTAGGAATGAATGAATGGTGCAACCGAAAGTGTCAGGGTTTTTTTTTTTTTTTTTTTTTTTTTTTTTTTTTTTTTTCGTAACCAGGAAGAAAAGATTTTCCTAACCATGATTTAGGAAATTTTGGATTGCTTGTCTCCCTCCGCTTAAGTACCGTTTATGCTTGACGGTTGTTGCATACATGAACATTTCGTAATCAGTCCTTTTAATGGCGAAAAGCAGACCAGTAGTGTGGGAGGAGCTAGGACTTCGCCCTAAAATCGTCTTTAACCACTAAAATTTATATGTATTTAAATAGAAGGGAAAATAATATAACTGTCCTAAATGTTTATTCTCTACGGTTGGTTGCTGACAAACAGAATCAGATTTAGGGATTAAAATTACTACTGGCTAAAATTTTAAATCCTGCAAGTCGATTTTCCGCTTTAGTGAACCGTACGACGGGTAATACCTGACCGGCCGATATTGCTTAAGGGTTTAGAGAGAGTGGATGCGAACACCAAGAAAGCAGGTAATTTACTTTCCGACAGCCGGTGCCAGTCTGCACCTACCAGCGCGGGGTCAGATTAACCCTAGAAACACGAAGGTATTTAACATACAGAAATGTCCAAGGTGGGTCCGTTGGACCCATACTCATCAATACAGGATTTTAAATTATTTTAATGGGTTTTGTTATAGAATTTTAGTGCTTTACAATGTTTAGTTTTAGCTTAGGTTAGGTTAGGTTAGATTAGATTTATTTTAGTTTTAGCTTAGCTTAGGTTAGGTTAGGCTAGATTAATTTTAGTTAATTTTTGTAAGGTATGAAGGTGGTACTATCTGAAAAGTATATTACTACGAGTATAAGTAGTTTTCCTACTTTTATTTATTTGGAGATATATAACAGCCTTCGTAGGATATCAATCTTATTATCTTATCACTCCTTAAGTTTATTTAGAAGGGCATTCAGTAGAAAGCAAACACATAACTAAGTGTAAAATAAGCATGTCTTTTTTTTCTTTTTCTTTTTTTTTCAAAGGAAATTCCGGTACAAAAAGTATAATTGAGAAAAATCGTACGTGAGAAATTTTTACTTCAGTAGTCCTTATTCCAAATTCACTTTACTAATAAAAATGTTTCTGCTTGAGTGCGTGGATTTCAAAATATAGTTTCACAGTTTGATAGTACAAACATTGATTGTAAAATATTGATTTTTTGGCAACGAATTATGAATTTACGCAGAAAATCACACCAGCGAATAATTTACTTACAACCAACGCACAGACGCTTTACCACAGAATGTTCGTGACACACGTTCTTCTTGCATACTTCGCACTGTTGCTTGTTTCCGTGCTTTCTTCGTTGGACAAAAAAAAAAAACCGTCTTTTGGCAGTATCATGCTGGTCTGAAATCTTCAGCGTTTCAACTCTGCGCTTACCCAAAATTCTTGCTTGCATTTCTTGAATTTGCTTTGGAAGCCCAACCTGACTTCTTTTCTGCAGATGAGGAAGAGCTAAATGTCGACCCAATCCTATCAAAAACTTGAATCGCCTTCTGTTTGGATTGGATTGTTTCCAATCAGGATTGAGATTCATCCACACAACGTAAGCGGGAAAAGCAGTAACGTCAATGAGGTTCATGAAAAATGCATAAGGCCAACGGTTGGTTTTTCTCTTGCAGGAATATTCATGTAACATTTGATCTAAGGTGTCCACACCGCCTTTCGTTTCATTAGAGTATAGGATTATTTCTGGTTTGTTTTCTTTCTCCACTACCACATTGTCGTCATGATGCATGGAAGATAGTAATAAAACACACTTTCCTTTATTGGGAACATACGAAACAAGCTTAAAATCTTCATAGAAACCAAACAGTGAAAAATTCTCATCTCTCTTCCTATCTGCTAGGAATTCTTTCGGTACAAATGTCTTGTTTTTTCTAACCGTTCCCACCACTGTCACTCCATTTTTCAGCAAGTCTTTTGCCAAATTGAAATCGGTGAAATAATTATCACAAGTCACATTTCTATGACTTTTATAGTAGGGTTCAACCAACTGAGTAACTACCCGTGCTCCAAGTCCTGGTTCAGCCTTTACGTTTTTTCTTTTCCCAACTACGGAATGCCTCTGAGAGGATATGAGGTTGCCGAATCACAAGTCCACCATATTTTTATTCCATATTTGTCCGGTTTAGATGGGATATATACTCTGAACGGACATCTTCCGCGAAATGGAACCAATTGTTCGCCAACAGTAATATTGACACCAGGCAAATAATGTTTTTCAAGAGATTTATTGACTTGTTCCCATACATCCCTAATTGGGGCCAATTTATCTTTCTTCCTTCTCTCGCCTTATCACCCGTACCCTTGTAGCCTCCTCGTTTGTGTGCTGAACAATTTTCTGGAGGATGTCTGTTCCGACATACAATTGGAAGCTATCTTCTTGAGTCTTTACTTCCTTTGATGGAGGTGACACAACTTTGTTCAGTTTTGATTTCACAATGTTAAAACTTTTAGTTCTACTAAAACTTGAGCAAGTTTTCTTCCATTCTACAGTTTTACTTAGGCAAACATCACTCGTTTTTTATGTATTATTTACAGCATCATCCAATTCAAAACTGCTACTCTCTGCTGAAGTCACACTTACGTGATCGCTTTCACTATCACTGGGAACATAGCTCTCTTCCTCTTCCATAAATTCTACTAATTGTAAGTCCATGTCCTCGTCACTAACTTTGTCTAACAAGTCAGGAATTTCTTCTGAATGAATGCGATTTCTCGCCATTGTGCAACAAGAAACTAAATTTTGTCAGCAATTGCACTATCAGTGGACGGAAATGTAATACAAAAGCAAAAGCAGCGCGAAACGATCTACAGGTGACGATCTTAGTGTTGCCAACTCCCCTTGCAGCCAGAGTTGCCAACTCAGTGTAACTCCAGTGTTGCCAACACCTCGATAGTGTTATTCACAATGATAATCTTCGGTTAATGTATAAGGGTCCAATGGACCCACCTTGGGTTTTAATGTCACTATTTTGGACTCGCAGACTTGTATAAAAGTTAAAAACAGATTTAACATTCAAATCAGGTGAAAGAAGCAGAAAAGTGCAAATATAGTTGGCACAGAAAACCATGAATGTAGGCGAAATACAAAAAAATCTAAACACAAAAATGTAACCGTTGGGGTCCGATGGACCACCTTGGTGTTTTTAGGGTTGTTAAAGTACAAAGGAAGCAGGTTGAAGCAGACAAAACCTGCCTGTGATTTTGGCGGGAAAATGTCTTCCAATTCGTCTGATGAAGATTTTCTTATGTTCTTTGACACTTCCATTTCGAAAATGAGGAAGAAGGCAGCTGGTGTAATTGATGTTTTGTAGACAAGGCTTTAATGCATTTTCAGACTAAGATAATATATATTTTCAATGAAGATAGGCTCACTGTGTTAAAATACCTTATCACTATTTTAAATTTAGAGTTAACATGAAAGATAGTGTCTCTTTTAACTCAGTAAAAAATTTCACCTTTCCATTCTGATTGTTTGTGTTAGGTTGGTCTGGATCAGTTAGGTTAAACTTATATTGGAATAGGTTAAATTAGAGTAGTTTGAATTCGCGTGCCCTAAAGTAGATTTAGCACGTTCTGTTCACGGGTGAACTTTACAAAAGTGGGTTTTACTTCACCTTGCGTCGGGCGTTCTTCTTTTCAATAGAACTTATAACAGCTTAACGAACAAATATATAGGTCCGCAGCAGAAATAAGGTGCAGTTGAATAAAGTAACCTGCAATATATTTTCAAAGAATAAAAAGATTTACTGTGCCAGTTCTGTACCTTTTTTTTAATTATTAGACGTTAAGAAAACATCTATCCAATTGGCAAGTAAGGCAAACTTTTTCTGCCAGCTGAGGCCGAATTTTGTTCACAATCGCTATCTGGCAGCCCTATTCGAAAGGAAGGGGGAGGGTGTCCAAGTTGTTTCTGCGTGTAAAATATATTAAATTACGTAGTGTATAAATTACATTAAATTACTAATGTGTCACCTCTTGAAAAGATAAACTGTGCTTTCAGAAAAAAAAAACTTACTATGCAATTGACAGTTCTCATAATGTATCGTTGGAATGCTGCTCTAATAACTCAGGTGTGTGAACTAATTTATCCTCAACAGTGAGTGACGCTCGAAAGCTTTTAAATTAGTAATTAAGCATTCAAATTTTGGCCACTTATCTAGAACCAAATATTTTCATAGAAACAATCTAAATCTGTTAGTTGGGAAAATTGTTCCATATGACTAACTGATTCCGAACAATTTAATGCAAGGACGTGAATATAGGAACACAGCACAACTCTCAATGAACTGACACTACTATAAAAAGAGACAGAATCACATACCGGTACCCTTTTTAGTGAATGTGGCAACCATAAGCCCAGCTTGCCTACGTCACGTGAGGGTTTATGGCTTTATATCCAGGCCTGTTAGAGTGTCCTGGAGGCCTCGATTGTATGCATTCCATTCAAATTCAAAACTGGCATAGATTGGTTAAAAAAAAAAAACTTAATTCCTCCCGGGGAAAAAAAATATGCAGAAGGTGAAATCATTTTGCTCGTCTTTATAATCTGGAGTTATAAACACTATGAAAAATATGGCATACGCGTGTAATCTTAACTCATAAATTATAACTGTGGCTCTCCAGAATCATGATTACATTGCAGTTTATACAAAATTATTTTCATCGGTTTCAACACTAAGTGTGCTGTTACCGCCCATACAATTCATTTTATCTTTATCAACATTAAGTATTAAATAATGTCTGCGCTTTGTACTGCAATCTTTTCATAGCATATGCATGCGCGTGCGCGCACACACACACACACACACATACACAAAATAAGGTAGAAAAAAGGTATTTACATATCACAATTCAAAGACAGCTGTACAGGAACTTCACAGACACAAGAAAATGTGGCAACATTTCGCCGAAGGCGTGTTCAGAGAATGGGAGAAAAGGTCAGGGAAGACTGGTGCTAAGGAGCGACCATGTTTCCTGGGTAGTATATATACAGGATGTTAATGAATAACATCGAAAGACATCTGAATGTGATTATTCACCTCAAAACAAGATAAAAGTTACAGAATTTTTGAAACCTGCTTGGTTTCGGAACTACAGGCGCCGAAGTTTACGCTCTATTGTTACTAATAACGTCATATCTATCCAAATAATGATGCAAGCTATGTCGGCTTAGTAAATCATACTTCTTTCTTGTTCTGATGTGAATAATCACCTCCAGAAGGTTTTCGGTCTGATTCATCAATACCTTATATACATCATCAATCACTAATAAGCAAACATACTGATGGGGCAGAAAATAAATTTATATTTTTTCCTTCCGTCATGATTAGAATGTTAAAATGTATGCGCATCCAAATTTTGGCCAGTCGAGCGTAATTGCTTTGGAAGATATTGATTATATAAAAGTCAAATTCTGTCTGTGGACACTTATCAAAAATTGTGGAAATGCCTTTATGCTTTTAAATTGCTCAAAGGAATGGAAAGTAAATACCCAGTAATCGATAGAAGGCACTACCTGTTGGAGGGTATATTTCTCATAGTCTTTATATTGAATCTCGATTGATTTTCTTAAATGAGGAGAGGGTCGTCTAATATGTCATTCTGGGCTAACAGTTTACGTGCAATATGTTTCTGAAATAAGTTTTTCGTAAATGTATTATTGTCAGAGAGACGTGTATGTGACACTAGTAAGATAAGATAAAATGAATTTTCTGGACGGTAACAGCACTATGGCTTTGGCCCGTGTGTGTCACTAGTATGGGGTAATAGCCTGAGAACACCCATTTCGTTTTGAAATAACGAAGGAAATGATACTCAAATTAATACAAATCTATATCTATACCTAAGAACAATTTGGGTTTCGTTTTCTTCGTTATTTCGAAACGAAATTGGTGGTTTCAGACCATTGCATCATTACTTCATACTAGTGTCACATACCCGTCTTTCTTACAATAATATATTTACGACAAAACTGACTACAGAAACGTATTTCCCGTAAAATTTTAGCCCAGAATGACACATTACACGACCCCCTTCCCATTGAAGAAAATCAATCAAGATTCAATATGGCAGATTTCAAGATAGCGGCCTTGAAGATACCCTCCAACACTTAGCGCCTTTTACCAAACCTTCCATTTCTGTCAGCAATTTAAAAAACATAGGGTATTTACACACTCTTTGATCAGTCTCCATAGAGAGAATGGCATTTTAATCACGTCGGAGGAAAAAAATATAGTTCTTTTCTGCCCATCAGTATGTTTGCTTGTAAGACAAAGGAAAGCCATACTAAAGATTAAGAAAAAAAAACTTACAACTTTACAGCTCAGTTGTAAACAGATAAACACAGAGTAAATCACTTTATCTCGATCTACGCGATCTTTGTCAAGTATTGAGAAATAATTGACGGACACTTTCATGGAGACAGAAGTGCGAATCGATAATGGTAGCACGTAGCGGACAGCACATAAAGTTCGGAACAATTGACTAACGCATTACATGTAAGTTTCAGGATGGGAATATGTATGGTTGCGTATTCAAAATACTGTGTAAATGGAAGAGACAAAGGCACTGGAGATTGATGTATTGAAGGTTTAGACCATGGACCTGAAAGGACTTTGCATTTTGATACTCTTCTTATTTACGTTTCATGTATAAAATTTTACAGACGATTTGGAAGAGTAAAAAGTGTGAAGCGTAAACTTTTCGTTTTTAGTAAAGTACTCTTCAGGTTTCGGTTGTCACTTTGCGCTCTGCGGAACAATGTACAGCAGGAAAGTATTTTATTTCACACTTTGCAAAATTTCGGGTAAGAAGACTTTTTATTGAAAACTTTTCACATAAAAAAAAACGCAACACAAATGCCTATTAGTGTTCAAATTCTTCTCACTCTTCAAGTTGCTTCTCTACGCTCTGCAAACATATGCGCATGAAACGAACAAAAAAAAATGTTCAGAGTGAAGAGTGAAGTGCGGAAAATATTTTCATGAAAGACACTTTTTTGAAAAGTTTGTAGCAATATTCTTGAAACACATTTTCTCTGCACTCTTCAATTTCTGCAAAATGAAGACCGTTCATGAAATCGGGCCCAGGCTTCTTTTTTACATTAAACCGTGAATGAAAGCTTTCTCCCACAGGCGGTGTGTTGAGGTGCTGGTCGAAGGGGGCATATGTATTGTAGCAACACGGAAGAAGAGATCAAAATTGGTGTTGTGTAACTGGATGTGTAAGCAGACCGGAGCATCTGGTTTGTTGATATTGCGAAAGTGGCAGTGGTTATTAATATGAAAATTCAAGGGTACGCCTGTTTCCCTCACATAAAAGGCATCTCAAAATTTGCAGGTTAGGATGTATATTACGTTACAGGTGTGCCATATAACTTTGGGACTTAAGGTGTAGTTAAGGAATGGAGCATTTTTGTTTGAAATGGACCAAGTAAACCGTACTACACGGAACAGGTTCAACTGTTCCAGAAACGTGTTCGGGCTGACTTCACCATCTGGTCTTAACGTGAAGATGTCATCCAAGAAACGGATCTAAAGTAGTGGAGTCAAAAGTTGGGTTTGTAGGAAATTACGTTCGAGCTTGCCCATGAACAGGTTGGCGTAGGTAGGGATCATTCCCATACCCGTGGCTCTTCGAATCTGAAAGCTGCTAGGCGATGGGCATGAGACAAGGAAGTAACATCTATTGTAACAAGCAGAATGGCCTAGCAGCTTTGGAACTTCCTTAACAGAGGCCCAAAACCCATATCCCAAACACACCTGTCCTTCTAAGCCTAGACAATCTTGGTTCATACGAATCCTTCCCCGCGCCACCCCTAACCTTTGCCTACGTATGCAACAGATCTAGATGTATGACCTGCTCCATCCTCACCAAGGGCACGTTGACATACCTGTATTGTAATTTACATTCTAACCAAGTTCTTTAAAAACAGGTGGAACTTTCAATATTCGTATTAACAACCACGTTTGCGCCATCAACAAACCAGACTCTCCAGACTCCTTACACACCCAATCACACATCATTTTTGGTTTGTCTTCCATGTTACTATAAAACACATTCTGCCCTCTACGACCAGCACCTCAACACGTCGGCTGGAGGACGAGCCTTCCTTCACGGTTTGAATGCAAAAATAAAACCTGTCGTAAACCTTCAATTACTCAATCTCCATCTTTCTTCGTCCCTCGCCCTCTCCGTTTACACAGTATTTTGAATGCATTGCATGATCCCATTCTGAAACAGGGTGTCTACCAGTCAAGGAATAGTTGAGAAATTTCCCATGTGGTCAAGAAGTTTTCCTGTGATGAACAGATAAATTGCTTATGTGTAAAAGTTATTTACATTTTTACAGACTTTTCTTTATTTCACAATGGTTTGTGGTGTTCCCAAATCTTGCAACGTTAATTTAACTCATTTCCCGACGTCATAGAATGATGAAAATTTGCACAGAGACGTAAGTCGAGTGACAATACAATATTCTATTGTTACTTCCATATATTTCTATATGTTTATGCATTTGAAAAGCATATTTTTATATTTTTTAAATATTACCCATGAATACTAGCCTGCAACGCTGTGGCGTTTGGTTGCAGAACACCTTAGGATTTGGGTTAAAAAAGTAATTAGAAAAACTTTTAAAGACATACTTTTCTTAAACAGTTCGTACTAAAAAGTAAAAAATATTTTTGTTTCTGCATGCCTTGATGATTCCTTGTCATCACTACTGTTTAACTTTGCGTTAGAATATGCGATTTTAAAAATAAAAGAGGACAAAAACGGACTAACGTTGAATGGCTTGAATCAACTGTTCGTGTACGCGGATGATGTAGATTTATTAAGGGAAGATACAGAGGCACTACAAAGTAACACCGATATCTTAGTAGAAGTGTGCGATGAGATAGGTCTACAGGTAAACATAGAGAAAACAAAATACATTATAACAAGCAGAAACACAGGGAATAATGGAAATAGGTACATAACAATTAAGAATGAGAACATAAAGAAAGTAAACGAATTTAAATACTTAGGAGCATATGTAACAAGCAAAAACGAGGTAACGGAAAAAATAAAAGGTCGTGTAGTATCCGGCAACGCATGTTTCTATTCAGTCCAGAAACTCTTAACCTCGCGATTAATATCAGGGAAGTTGAAATTGAAAATATACAGAACGGTTATTCTGCCGGTAATACTTTACGGTTGCGAAAGTTGGGGTACGACTCTAGTAGATGAACATAAATTACGAGTGTTTGAAAATAAAGTGTTGAGAAAGATATACCTTCCGAAACAAACGGGATGAGATGACTGGAGAATGGAGAAGACTGCATAATGAAGAACTTCACAAACTGTACGACTTACCCGATGTTGTAAGAATAATGAAATCATTGCTTGAAATAATGAAATCATAATGATAGCTTTGCAAAAGAATTTTGCCCTTTCATATAAGTTGTCAAATGATTGGTCTAGGTTTCAGACCCTGCTTTCAATTTGCTCAGTTAAATTGGTGACCAACCTCCACGCCGTAACGTAATCCATTGTTGTCGACTGCAGATACTTTGATACTGAAGTAGACATAGAAAACAAATCATCATAAATTGCACACAAGATCAGAACTTTAAAGTCTGTCCATTTATGCATCAGAGATTCTGCAAGAAATTTAGATCTGCCATGAAACTTTCCATTTGTTAGTAGATTTAATATGTTTTTGCTGTTTCTTAACACCATACTATGTTTCATATCAACACCATCAACATTGAAAGAACCTACATCTGCTATGGCAGACAATGCCTTTGGCTTACTCCACCACCGCTTTGCTCCTATTTTTTGAAGCTTACGAAGTTTTTCATATCCTGTTTCAACACTGTTTATGATATTCTTCCAAACCTCAGTCCGTTTATAAGAGTCAGATAGAAACACTGCACGTGATTGCACGAGACCAAATATCTTTTCAGCTTCTACATCACAGTCAGTGGAATCTGCGAATACAAGATTCATCATGAGACATACAGTGAGTGTACACAAGCAAATAATTTTCTTTACGCATGTAACTGATAACACCATTATAACACACACTCATATTAGCTGCACCATCAAAAGAGCACCCGATGACATTTGAAAGTGAAATTTCGCACTTCTCAAACAATTTCTGGAGTTGTTCAAAAATTGCTTTAGCACTACCGTCGACTGGGGTAAGCAAAGACAGATGTCTTTCATGCACAATACCATCTTTTACATAGCGGACAACTACAGACATCTGATCCATTACTGCTATATCCTGAGTAGAGTCAATCATAATAGTGAAAGTTCCAGTTTTGTGCAGATCAGCAAGGATGCTCTTTTGGAGCAAAGTTCCAATAACTCAAATCAGTTTATTTACAAAAGTTTTAGACAAGGAAGTGACAAAAGATCCTCGACCTTTACCTGTTGAGGCACGTTTATCTTCCAAAGCCTGTTTTCTTTGTTTGCTGAGTGCAATGGAACGTTTCACATGTTCCTTTAGGATGCTGTCGTATTCCGCTACAAGTAGCACAAGTTCCAGAAAATTTCCATGGTTTATGGCTCTATCTTCAAGAGAGTAACAAGATTCTTCTTTCCCTTTGTAGGGAATGCTTTGCCTAGCTATGAAAATGACAATATCAATAATACACTGTACAACTGCCCGCCTCTCTTCTGTCTGTTTTTGTCTTTGCTTTCTAGCTGAAACGTTACACAAAGCAGAAATATCCATGTTCACATTTGTTCCTAGGGCTGCTTCTGCAGCAAGGGTATGTTTTTATGACTGTTCATGTCTTTGTATGTCCTTGTACAAATTTTGGTTTTTGACCATGTAGCCACTCACGAATACACTTGGTTTTGTTTCAGGCAATATATCATGTTATTCATTGTTCATTACGATAACCAGTTTCTTGTAACCTTTTCATCATTTGGCAAAGACCGGTAGTACACTCTTTAACTATCGAATGGTAATCGACACACATCACCAGATGGTTGCACTGGATGTTTTCTCAGAAAGGCAATTTTAATAAGAGGATCATTCCCTGAAGGTTTTATAAAATCAGCCACATGCACTAAATTAACTTCTGGTTCTTGTTTTATCAGCACATTCCTGCTGGATTCTTCATTTTCGGTTGATTTAAGTTCCTGGTCGCCTTTACTGTTGATGACTGAATTTTTGGACAAGACAGCTTGTTCTTCATGTGACTCCGTCCTTATGACTTCATGGTGGAGACGGTCAGTAGAAGCCACGGGGACACTTCCTGATAACATGGTGTCACCGTGTCAGACGCTCGCACCAGAACCACTTGCGTATCTAAAACATAAGAAAAATACAACAAATATAGTAAACAGCATTGTGGAGTAGCTAGGAAATACTAACAATTTTACATTCAACGTTATTAGTCTGTTGCTGGCGGGCTTTAGTTAGGGTAAGTGTCCCAAATATCGCCTGTCTTAACTATTTTTCTGTATCTCAGCCTCCTGGCTTGAGAAATCAAGCTGAAGACTAAATTAATATCATTTTGATCAATTGCCCTTTGTATTCCAGGTATCAAATCGCTGCTAAACCTATGCAAGTTTGAGTTAAGTAGGAAAATAATGATAATTGATAAATGTTGATAAATGCTGCTGTTGTCCAGAAGTTGATAAATGCTTTATTTTTTTTTATGAATTTTTGAAAATCCAAAAATTCATATTTTATGAGTATTGAAAGCCCAATATCTGTGTTGGGACAAATATATATATATATATATATATATATATATGGAGCTCCTGTGTAGCCTAGTCGGTAGCGCGCTCGACTTCAGTGCGGGTGGTCCCGGGTTCGATTCCCGGTGGGGCCTCAAAAATTTCGGTGTTGACCCAGCATCGTGAGGACAATTGGGGAGCTGCTGTGGATAAAAGGCAGTTGTGATCACAGTGAGACCTTCGGCTCTCCTCTCCCAACCTGTCTGTTCAGCGTAGGAGCAGTAGACCAACTCCTTCCTTCGGGGAGAGGCCTCATCCAGTAGTGGATTGATTATGGCTGTGATTTATTATTATTATATATATATATATATATATATATATATATATATAAACATATTATACGTTGATGTCAGGAGAAACTATTGTAAAAGTTTCTACTTTGAGGTTTGAGTGTGAGTTGCTTTACAAATTCGCAAATTGGGAATGAATAATGCTCGTACGCGCTTAGTATTATCATTAGACTCCTTATGTTTGGTAGGAGGCCAGATGATTTTATTTTTTTCACACGTTATACACTTACGTAAGAAATGACTATGGTAGAAATTTCAACTTTGATATTTGAATTTAAAGGGATTTACAAATTTGTAAATGCTCTTTAATATACAGTGTAAGCACTGATAGAAATAATGCACAAACGTTTACATCAGTAACAGAAGTGTTCATTTTTCTGCCCCAAGTGTGAATACATGATGTAGAAGACATATAGTACAATAAGAATGTCTCTTAAACTAATGGATGGTGTTATATTTTGTAACTGAAGAATATGATGAAAAAAACGTCAAAGATCCATGCACTCAAGCTGAGTACTGTGCATTGTCTGTAATTACATTCATATTCTGGTGACTATCGTACGTTTCTCTGTATAACTGTAGACAGGAAAACTTAAAATAGTATAGTACAAACTTTATATATATAACTTGCACAAAGGAAAGCCAGGAGGGCAATTTAAGACAAATGAAGGGGAAAAAAAAGGGTAATACAGCTTATAGTTTCGTATTAGATCACACACATATTCACAAAAAGTCACTATATTTCGTGCCTATACACGTTTTCAAGTATAGAGGAAGAGAGCGAAGTTCACGTGTTCACAAAGTACAAGTTTGAAGAGACAGTGGCGACACGTAGCGGACAAAGCATCAAAACTGAGAACAACTGACTGCCGTACCGTGTAAGTACAGGGTGGGATCGTGGATGGAAATGTGTTGAAAATGCAGAGGAAAAGGGAAGCTTAGAATTATTGAAGGTTAAGGCAAGGTTTTATTTTCGCACTCAAACCATGAATAAAGGCATTCTCCCACAGACGGCGTGTTGAGGTGCTGGTCCTAGAGGGTAAAATGTGGATTATGGCAGGAAAGATAGATAGATCAAAATTGGATTGTGGGACTCTGTGTGCAAGGAAACTGGGGTATCCGGTTTGTTGATAGTACAGAAGTGACGATGGTTATTAATACGAGTGTTAAGAGCAATACTTGTTTCCCCCACATAAAAGGCATCACAGAACTTGCAAGTTAGAATGTATATAACATTAGGGGTGTGGCATGTACCCTTGGGATTGAGGGTGTACTGGCCATTAGCAGTATTGATAGTGATTGTGGGAGAAGTGATGAAAATGGAGAAGAACTTACATCTGGGTCTCTGGCATGTATGGGCGCCGGTTAGGGGTGGTGGCAAGGAGGGATTCGTACGGACCAAGATGTTTCTAAGATTAGGTAAATGTTGAAAAACTAATCTAGGTTTGGTGAGGAATATTGATCTTGTGCGTGGGTCAGATTGGAGAATGTGGAAATGAGAGTGTAGGATTTGTTTGACCTTGGTTAGTTTAGGATGGAACTAGGTGATTAGAACCGGTGGGTTGGATTTTTGAGTGGGTTGAGTAAGGATGCACGGCGGATCTGTTTGATTACGAGGTTAGAAGGGTAGCCGTGGTTGACTAAAACCTTCTGGAGGCGTTGGTTGAAAGTTTCAGCAGCAGAGATGGTGGAATTCAGGCGTTGTCCTCTGAGGGCAAGGGAGAAAGGAATCGCTTTCTTGGTGTGGTAAGGATGGGAACTTGAATAGTGTAAATACTGCATATGGTTGGTGGGTTTTATGTGAACGGAAGTGGTGAGGGTGTTGTTTTCTAAAGTGATGTTCACGGCAAAGAATGTGACTCTTTTGTCAGAAATGGACCAAGTGAACTGGACAACACGGAATCGATTTAGTTGTTCTAGGAATGTCTTGAGACTGGTTTCACCTTGAGTCCATATCATTATTATATCGTCCAAGAATCTTACCCAGAGTAGAGGGGTCAAAGGTTGAGTTTGCAGGAAATCATGTTCGAGCTTGCCCATAAACAAATTAGCATAAGAAGGTGCCATTCTCGTACCCATGGCTGTGCCTCGGATCTGAAGATAGTGTTTGTCGTCAAAGGTGAAGTTGTTACATGTTAGTACTAGGTTGGCCAGTTTAAGAAGGAAAGCTGTGGTTGGGCTATCACAATACCAATTTTGATCTATCTTTTCTGGTTGCCATAATCCACAGTTTACCCTTTACGACCAGCACCTCAACACGCCGTCTGTTTGAGAATGCCTTTATTCATGGTTTGAGCGCGAAAATAAAACCTGGCCTTAACCTTCAATTACACTGAGCTTCCCTTTTCCTCTGCATTTTCAACACATTTCCATCCACGATCCCACCCTGTACTTACACGCTATACAGTTATTATTATTTCTAGTTCCGAAAATCTACGCGCTACGGCAGTCAGTTGTTCTTCAGTTTTGATGCTTTGTCCGCTACGCGTCGCCACTGTCTCTTCAAACTTGTACTTTGTGAACACGTGAACTTCGCTCTCTTCCTCTATACTTGAAAACGTGTATAGTGACTTTTTATATGTGAATATGTGTGTGATCTAATACGAAACTATAAGCTGTAAGTATTATCTTTTTTTTTCTTCATTTGTCTTAAACTTACCATATATATATATATACCTTCCTTACAAGAGGTATTATTTCTCCAAAAGTTTTGCAAGTGATGAATGAGGCGATCGAGTCTCGTCAATGGTTTTGATACTTCTTTCTTGACAAGATTGCCATGATTTTTGGGCTTTCAAATAATGCGATCAGTTTCTGTCGTTGCTGCATGTATATTTATTTATTTATTTATTTATTTTTTTTTAATTTTTTTTTTTCAGAAATTTCGATAACATCGTGAGGAATATCATGACTGGAAATACTTGAAGCTGCTGAAAGACTGGCTTTGTTTGTGTTGAATTGCTCTTGTGCCTCTGTATGTGGCAGTTTTCTTCCACTCAAATCTACATTCATTAGAAACCTTGATGAAAATCAACTGTCGTAGGTATTTAAGGGATCGGCAATTATTGAATGATTGCACTATACCAAGTAATTTGGTAGGCAATACGGTTAATATTTTAAAGAGGTGAATAATTAGAAATGATTGTTTGGGTAAATGTACAATACTTTTATTATTAAAATTGTATATAGTTAATATTCCAAAAATATTGTTTTCTGTATATATATAGCTTGTGTCCATACATAATACATGTTTCTAAATGGATTGAGAGATCTCTGTAATTAGCCATTAAAAACTTGCCATAAATTATGTATTTTTAAGGCAATTGTTTAAAAAGTTTTGCAAGGTGATAAGTTGCATGAATTTAGCTTTCTTGTTAACATATGCAACTTTCACACACAGGAAAATGTTTTAGGCTCTCATATGTAATATTTTAACACTTCTAGTGGTGAACGTAAAGCAATGTAATTAAATTATTAGCAATTAAAAATTCAAATGAAAACATTTCCTTTCATTTTTTATTTTCTTGTTCCTGTTGTAACGATTACTTGTACACTTTTGGCGTAGCACTTCCCAATGTATGGTAGGATGCAGGTTTACGCAGATTCGTAGGGTGCAGATTTACGAAGAGTACCACTTTCCGAGGTATAGGAAAGAAATAAAATACTGCAAACCAAGGAGAAAAGAGAATGTTCATTCGTTGGAAAAAATACTTCTCGTCATTACGATGCTTAACTTTCACTGATCAATGGGTAGTTTAACTTTAAATTCTTGCTAAAAATGGATTTTATCTCTATTAAAGACCTCCAGATATAGTGAACTGTTATTTTTGTTGTTTACAAGAAGGGCAGTGGAAAACAGACGATGATCAGATGAAAGAACATAAGCAGTGAAGTCCTTATTCCCCGTTTTTGAGAGGATTTAATGTTGGCAATAGTTTATGATGTTTTTGAAGCGGGATTAAGGCCCGAAAGATAATGGTGCGCATCGCAATATAAACAATATTGTACAGTGGATGCATCTATAAAGATTGGCCAAAATCTTTTAATTCTCAAAGATTAAATGAAGCAAGCTTTTTGTATACAGGTAGAAAAGATCAAACGATTTCCTTTTCTATGGTGGGGTTTAAGGATTGTAGGAATAATGACGAACCGTAGGTGGAACGTACTAAATTATACAGTAAATGTTCATTCATGGAACTGGAAACAGAAAATTATCATCTATCTAATAGTATTACGTTGGGTTGATGGAAGGCTGTGCCGAGAATGTTATGTTAATGAACTCGCAATTCTGTTTTATCCTCCAAGCATTTCACAACTTGTATTGCTTGTGCCGCAAGTGTATCACATTGTGTAATATGCAAGTATAAGATTTCTGGCTGCATAAAAGCTTTTCTACCGTGAAATAAAAGCCAGCAAACGAAAGGAAAACGTCAGAGTCTGTGTTTACTCCCTTGATAAGAACGATCATGAAACGAGGTCCTAATTTTGTCTTACGTTGCTGAGTAATAATTCCATTAATTTTTTTCGTAAGAACGCTCTAGCTTGGTATACTACTAAATTGTATTGCCCCATTGTTTTAGAAGAAATTTATTTTAAAACTTCTATTCTTGAAGTGCATTCCACTTACGCTTTCACGTTATGCAAACTAAACTAAATGTATCACTGCTCATTGAATGAAGGGGAATGTGATATATTGTAAGATATCCTTGAGTTAGGTTGGGTCTTTTAAACTTGTATTAGAATAGGTTTATTCAGTAACAAACCTAACGATTAGATAAGTATTCCAATATAAGTTAAGATATTGCTTTGATATATCTTAACTTATATTGGAATACTAGGTTACCTGTAGATTGGTGATCATCTAATAATTTAAATGTAAATTCAAGAAGAAGTACATTCTAAACTATCACTGTAGGTCTTTAACGTGTAATACTTATTCTCCATAATATCCTGTTAACACTGACTCTTTAATGAAAGTAACCATATTTGTTACAGCTCATCTCTTCTACATATAATTGCCCAACGAAGACAATAGAAACTATAATCCATCTTGGATTACGACAAAATGAATAACTGCTGATGCAACATAATCTGGGATATCAATAAAAGGTTTCTAACTCTTTTTTTTCTCAGATTATCTACTACAATGCCTTAAACATTTTCAGCCATTCAGCGCTTACTAGCAGAATGGAAATTGCATAAGAGAAAATAAAGACGTTAACATATTCGTTCACAAATTAATCATAAAAGTGATCATTTAAGTTTACAAATGAAGGTAACAATGTCGCACAGTGGTCCCAATTGTCGAAAACATATTGCCAAAATATGAAGATTTCGTTCGATTTGCATAAAAATTCGGATATAGTTTTTTTTTTTTTTTTTTTTTTTTTTTTTTTTTTTTTTTTTATGAGGACGCTGACTAAGAATATGGAATTACATTTTTGAGAAACAATATGGCGGACCAAATTTAATAAAAGAGTTCCGATTTGCATAGAAATACTTGTATAAGAGTTTTTGAGGACGCTGAGTAAGAATATGGAATTACATTTTCGAAAAACAAAATGGCGGGTCTAATATGTGGTCCCAAATGCTGAAAACGTGGCCAAAAGTCGAAAATGTGATTTGTTTTTGAAAAACATACATATAATTATATGGGTAGTTCTCATAATAGGGGCAAAAATGATGTCCCTATTCAATAATTTTAAAATAACGAAGGTTTTATTGCGCTCAAATTAAAATATATGTGTGATACAGTCCCTTGAACAATATAATGCACAGATCTTGTTCACAATTTACTATTCGTAGAAAATTGATTGGTGCAAAATTTAAAACTAAATGGAGAATGTCATTAGCATGGATGTCCCTAACTACATTTTCATTGTTTTTTGTCCTTATAAGGTAACTGTTTTTATCCCTACATCTTTGGTAGTAAGTGACAATATTCTATCGATGTTGAAATTTACTGAGCTCCAAACTTTGCTTCGAATCTTAATTTAATCATACTATAGCAATTCTATAATATTTGTCCCTTATGTCTGCAGTCATTAGCATGGAGACATTTTAAAGCGATATATCATTCACGTGAAAGAGAAATGTGACCTGCCAACAGTGTGACTAGAACGCTTTTCGTGTACCATTTATTGGCCAGTGCTGTTGGAGGGAAAATCGTCGCAAAAGCACGACATAACGAACTGTGTGTTTTAGTTTCCGGCTGAGTAGGAAAATTGATTGTCATTAGCGTGGAGACTGTGAAAGTGAAGGTATGTATCAAATCACTGTGATATTGTTCCTATTTGTACAGTTTTAGGTACTTAAGCATTGCAAGTAATGTCGTTAATAATTTCTCGAATTGGCGGTAGTACGAGCTCAAAAACGCCGTTTTGTCATTAGCATGGATAGTTATATTAGTCATTAGCATGGAAATTTTGGACCATGCTAATGACTTGATCAACCATACTAGTGACACATGAGGAGGATATTTTCTTTTTATTATGATAACATGGAAATATACCTTTCAAAATTGCATCTAAAACCCTCAGGTTTGTTTCTAGTACGAATGACATATTTCAGTGACAACTCATCAGAATTGTGGGGGTGGGGGTGTTCACAATCTAAGTAGTGATCATTAAACATGCATTTGGTAAATTACGTTGCGCAAAAATGTATAGGATAAAAGTTCGTATCTACCTTAACAACATATTTGTGAACTTAATTGTAAAAAATAAAATTTTCTTGATTCTAATTCACACATGTAAGAATTGTATGGGCGATAACATATTATTCTTATAGTTTGTGATAGCAACTTTAATAGATACTACAGTAATGAAGTATGTTTATATATTTATTGTGTTCGCGAATTCTCATCACAGCACTTCAATATTGTGTTCTTCAGTATCACCAATCAGATGGGAAGGAAAAAAGACCATTATTAATAGGGAAGACATCTTAAGAAACGAGAATGTGAAAGGCGACAGAGGGAGAGTATCAAAAAATACCCTGAGAGGTTCACGTAATAATGAACTCAGAACACATAATAATGAACTCAGAACATTCGAGTGTTAAAGCGAAAGACTTCCAGGTAAAAGGTACTATGCAAGTTCATCACGTTTTATGGAACCGATGTTCACCTACCATGTGGTTTCGAAGCTTAAGCTGCTTTGGATGTGATTCGAAATCAAAATGTGCACATTATCATATTGCTACACGTCGAGTTAAAGATTAGTGTAGTGTAGCTGTTCACTTTTGTGGCAGGAAAAGTACTTCCTACAATGTTCTCAATCATAAGTGTCAATTCTATATGCGAAACTTACTATTATTTTGAATCTTACGTTATAAGTGGACTGTTTGAATGTGTAACGATAAAAAGTTGTGTGTATTGTGGTTTCACAAACAGTCATGGTAAGAAAGTCATTTTTAATTGGTTTGGGTCAAAAATGTCAATTTGTAGCAGTATTATTTTTATTTTCATCTACGTTGTCATTAGCATGGATATAATTGTCATTAGCATGGAATGATATTTCTGGAAGAAAAAAACAATATTTTTTATAAACTACATTTATGAAAGTTGAGCTCTGCCTATCATGAAAACGTAGTCCTAGAGTGTATCTGAGCCTACTAAAGAAAAAAAATACGTTATTTAAAACATTCATTTTTTTCTCATTTTCATTCCTTAATTTTGTCCCTATTATGAGAATTACCCATATATATACAGTATATATATATAAAAGAGTTTTTGAAGTTGCTGAATACAAATTTGACTTTATTGTTTGACAAAAAAGTTCTTTTCGTGTTAAAGACATTGTTTCCACTTCTTCTTGTGTAGACTTGTCTGAAAAAAATGTATGTAGATAATCATCAATTAACAATATTAAATAATATGATCATAATTAATAATACTAATCCGGGTTGGTGTTGCTGGTCACCCACCACGCGCCTCCCCAGGTGACGGACATGGGAATGCCGACCAGATATGGTGGGTACCGGAAATATTCCGGGACGGACCAAAACCAGTACTGCTGCCTTGCAGTTAGTAGAGAGATCTACAAAGGCTAGGGAAAGATAACCCCGAACAAAAATATCATGGTGAGGGGAAGCAGCATCACCGTTACCACCATGAGGCTGAAGATGAACGACATCGGCAAGGCTCAGAGATGGACAGAGGACGACATCTTGAATGTCTACCTTTACTGCGAGGTTGTAGAGTTGACAACTCTACACCGCTAAAACATGTCAAGAAATAGTAACAGATGGTTCATGGATTCTCCTGGGGTAAAATATTCCGGAGGTAAACTAGTTCCTCATTCGGATCTGCGGGCTGGGACTGCTTCAGGGGGCTCCAAGAACAGGATTAAGAAAGACATTATAATAGGAACGTGGAACGTACGTAGATTATACCAAACAGGCGCTCTTCAGGTGGCGGTAGGCGAGACCAAAAAGTAGGAGCTAGACATATTAGCGATACAAGAAGTTCGGTGGTAGGGTCAAGATAGCATCCCACAGGGCAAGTACACTTTCCACTACGGGGGAACACAGTCGCACGATTTCGGAACAGGATTCCTCATTAAGAACAGTATCCTTCAGGCGGTTAAGAATATAGAGTTCGTAAACGAAAGACTATCGTACTCGATGAGGCAACACGGTTTTATTAAACGTCTATGCTCCGACCGAGGTTGCTACTGATAACGACAAAGGTATATTCTACGATGAGCTAGAAAGGCTGTTTGACCGAATGCCGAAGTACAATTCGAAAATTGTGTTGGGTGATTTCAATGCAAAGGTAGGGAGCGAAGAAAAATATAGACCTACTATAGACAAATACAGCCTTCACGAAAAGATCAACAACAATGGAGAAAGACTTATAACTTTCGCGATTTCGAAAAACCTACTGGTAAAGAGCACGTACTTTGAACACAAAGACATACACATGGGTATCTCCGAACGGCAAAACTCTCAACCAGATCGATCACGTATTAGTAGACAGACGAAGACACACCAACATAATGGATGATAGGTCGTACAGAGGAGCGGAAGGTGACACCGACCATCAATTAGTGATCACAAAAGTAAGGGAAAAGTTATGCGTCGCGAACAGAGAAAGCACGGAGTCAAAATAAATGAAATTCGAAGTTAAACGATTAAATAATCCGAGCATAAAAGCGGATTACCAACTCGAAGTCTCAAATAGGTTCGAAATCCTAGCCGACTCGAGTAATAATAATGATTATATTAATAATGAAATTGATGTAAGATGTGGGAGGCAATTCCTAAAACAATTAAGAGCGCAGCGAAGGAACGTGTAGGTGAGAAGAAACGACAAAAAACAAACCTTGGTTTGATGAAGAATGTCTTAAGCTTCATGAGGAACGAAAACATGCAAGGCAACGATGGCTAAGTAATAAAAGCGAAGCAAATAGCAACTACTACAGTAACGCGAAACGAAACACCACACCCGGGTTCAGAAACAAAAAGCGAGAATATCTGACGCAGAAGATTCAGGAGATAGAGGAAAACGGGAAGACAAATAACATACGAGATCTATACAAAGGGGTAAACTCGTTAAGAAAAGGTTATCAGCCGAAGTTAGGAATGATTAAAAATGAACGTGGAGATCTCCAGGCTGATCCGACTAAAATAGTCGATGTGTGGAAAAGTTATTTTGACAAACTTCTTAATATACACAACGGGGAACAAACAGAGGAATTTGAAATCCATACCACAGAACCGTGGATCCCCGAACCTAGCGAAATCGAGATCGAAATGTCGGTAAAGAAATTAAAAAATTTCAAATCACCAGGAATATACAATATTGCAGCGGAATTAATTAAAGCAGGAGGAACTGCACTAATCAAAGAACTACATAAATTGATAAGTGCTATATGGAGAAAGGAGGAGCTCCCAAAGGAATGGAAAACATCAATAATGGTTCCGATTTACAAAAAAGGCGATAAATCGGACTGCGATAATTACCGCGGAATCTCGTTACTTCCAACTTGTTACAAGGTATTAAGTAATATTCTGTTAACACGCCTAAGTGTATACGTAGATGAAATAATTGGAGATCACCAATGTGGTTTTTGAAGAAATAGATCCACGTTGGATGAGATTTTTGCTATGAGACAAATTTTGGAGAAGAAATGGGTATACAATGGGACGGTTCATCAGCTATTCATTGATTTCAGGAAAGGATATGATTCTATCAAAAGGATAAAGTTATACAGTATCATAATACGATTTGGAATTCCGAAAAAAAATTGTTCAACTAGTGAAAATGTGTCAACGACACCATAAGCAGGGTACGGATAGGTAATAATATGTCAGATAGTTTCAAGATTCGCAAAGGATTGAAACAAGGCAATGCCTTGTCCCCACTACTGTTTAACTTTGCGTTAGAATATGCGATTTTAAAAATTAAAGGGACTATCATTGAATGGTTTGAATCAACTGTTTTTATACGCGGATGATGTAGATTTAATAAGGGACGATATAGATGCACTACAAGGCAACACCGATGTCTTAGTAGAAGCGTGCGATGAGATAGGTCTACAGGTAAACATAGATAAAACAAAATACATGATAAGCCGAAACACAGGGAATGAAGGAATCAAAAACATAAGAATGAGGGTTGAGGTCATAGAGAAAGTAAACAAATTTAAATACTTGGGAGCATACGTAACAAGCAAAAATGAGGTCACGGAAGAAATAAAAATCGCTTAGTATCGGGGAATGCATGTTTCTATTCAGTCCAAGAACTTCTAACATCGCGATTAATATCAAGGAAATTGAAATTGAAAATATACAGAACGTTTATTCTGCCGGTAATATTTTACGGTTGCGATAGTTTGTAGTACGACCCTAGCAGATGAACATAAATTACGTGTATTTCAAATTAAGATTTTGAGAAAGATATACGGGACGAGATGACTGGAGAGTGGAGAAGACTGCATAATAATTCCACGGACTGTACGGTTCACCAGATGTAACAATAATGAAATCGCGACAACTAAGGTGGGCAGGTCATGTAGCTCGGATGGGGGAAAAACGAAGATTATATTCTATCCTGGTTGGATGGCTGGATGAAAGGAGGTCATTGGGAAGACCTAGGCGTCGTTGGGAGGACAATATTAGAAGAGATCTTCGAGAAGTAGGTGTTCGTGATGAAACTGACTTGATATTGTCCAGGATAGAATCCAGTTTGTTACTGCGGCGATGAACTTGCGATATCCATAAGCCATAGAGTTAGTTATAATAATACTAATGTTAAATAATTATATTATGTCATACTTACATAATATTTACGAATTGATGTAGTTAACGGAATAGCTGTTTGTTAATATGTCACTTTTGCACAACATTTAATACGATTCCAATATCGGCTTACTTTATATAGTTTTCTCTGATCTAGTGTATTATTTATTTATACGTATGACCGACCTTGCATAGAAAATGTCAGTGACATCTTCAGTTTCAAACTAAAATTCTTACATTAAGGTGAATGGGGTTATTTACCTGATTTAAACAAAAACAAAACAAATGTCAATAATTTTACTATTTGCATTTGAAAGATATAACGTTATTTACTAATTCCTTTAAAATATTATTGAAACAAACTATCGACAATTAACTTTACTGCATTGAGAAACATGAGCGGTTAACAGAACAGTATGGACATTCTTACAAGGAAGAATTAACAGTGACAGTCTTACAAGGAAGGGTACCCAGGTGTAACACGCCGATTGTGATAAGATTGCACAGACATAGAGAACATCGAAAAAGAAGTGACGTGTATTTTGTTATATCGGCCAACAACCGCACTGAAAGGGTCAAATAGGGGCATAAACATGGGGTCAAAATGAGATTGTGTGGAATATTTCGAGAACGAGAAGAGATATCGGAAAAGGTTAAATGTACGAAATACTACCCATAATCGACGCTAGGCAATGAGGTAGGACGCACCCACGCGAAGAAAGCAGAACATCCGGAAATGGACCAATCACACATTTCCGGATCTCCAACATTGCCACAATGTGCTACGGAAATGAGCGAAGAAGGTGGCAAGGAGCAGAAAGAAAGAAGAAACGAAAACGGAAAATACTTGTTTTTGCTTTGGGTGCATACTTCGCCCGTATGCGAGAGAGATGCAGATTCATTTCAATGCACGAAGATGGGAGAACACTCAGGAAGGATGCAGACGCCGTGCGTAGAGGCAGCCAGCGAGACAGTACTACACAGTGGGTTGCATATATATCAGAACATCAAGTTGATTTTTTTAAATTTGAATTTATTTTAAGGCATTTAGGCAACTATGGCTCAGGCCGTATGGATGATGATGGGATGAATTGGTGGAATGAAGAAAGTGTGAAGAAACGGGAGGACCTCGAGAAAACCCACGCACACGGTGTTTGTCCACCACAAAACATCAAGTTGAGTTGTAGAAAGAATTCAGAGATAAAGGATTGCAAGGTCAGATGACGTAGTACGGCATGCACGTGCAGGTACTGTAAGGAAAGAAAGAGCAGGTTGACGTTGGAATTTCACTCTGGACCCTGTCTGGCTCTGCGAGGCGAGAAGCATATCACAACAACAATGCAATCTCTACCTGCCATCACACATAGCTACACGATACAGCCTGTTATGTCTGCCAGTGGAAAGTTGCTGTCGCCCATGCTCATAGTCTTGAAAGAGCTTCATGGTACGTTTGGGCCACGGATTCAACAAACAATGTTCCGCCCACAAAACTTATACATTTGTGCATCATCATCTGGGAAAGTGACAAAACAAATCATTAAGACGTGGATCCAATCGGTGTTCCTTCAACAGGTCAATGAGCAAACGGTACTGTTAGTCGACTCGTGGACGAGTTATGATCGAGCCGACTTGGCAACGATAATGCCACTGAACAGACAGCACAACATTATGACGATACCTACGCACACAACTGGGTTAATACAACCTCTGGACGTGTATGGTGTCAGAGTTTGGAAGAACTTTGTACGCAAAGTATCTGATGCGGTACGCTTTCAGCAACTCAACATCAATCTACACAGCAGAGACAAACAATATCCTGACACTTCAATCCCTTGTGCATAATCAACTGTCGTCTCCACGGTACATACGTGTATTCTAATACGCGTGGTTTCGTTCTGGATATCTTTCAACACGACCAGAGTACTTTCCAAATCCAGTAGAGTTTTATTTTCATCAGTTGACGTCACTGGTCTGCGCAGCTGAGTGCCAGAACCCATCCATCATCAAGTGTTCGTGGTGACAACGCTGTTTTTGTTTGGACGATTTCTTGCTGAAATAGCATTTTTGTGCTACTTATCAGGAGTGAGCGACTTGTTTCCAGCATACACCCCTACATAATATTATGTTGTACTTACATATGTACGCGAATTTTCGTAGTGATGTCTTGTTGATACTCATGCGTGGTACTGATATTACTGTTGCTGTTTATCTTACATATGTGGACCACCTGTTATTACATTTCACTGTGCAATGCATGTTTGTTTTTGTGTTACTACTGCCCACACACATTTTCGTTTCCAGCATGCATCTCATCGTTGTTCCCATTACGCGATATATGTCACCCACTATGCAGTACTGTCTCGCTGGCTGCCTCTACGTTTGCATCCTTCCTGAGTGTTCTCCCATCTTCGTGCATTGAGATGAATCTGCGTCCTTTTCGCATACGGGCGAAGTATGCACCCAAAGCAAAAACACGTATTTTCCGTTTTCGTTTCTTGTTTCTTCCTGCTCCTTGCCACCCTCTTCGCTCATTTCCATAGCACATTGTGGCAATGTTGGAAATCCGGAAATGTGTGATTGGTCCATTTCCGGATGTTCTGCTTTCTTCGCATGGGTGCGTCCTACCTCATTGCCTTGCGTCGATTATGGGTAGTATTTTGTACATTTAACCTTTTCCGATATCTCTTCTCGTTCTCGAAATATTCCACACAATCTCATTTTGACCCCATGTTTATGCCCCTGTTTGACCCTTTCAATGCGGTTGTTGGCCGATATAAAGAAATGCGTGTCGCTTCTTTTTCGATGTTCTCTATGTCTGTGCAATCTTATCACAATCGGCGTGTTACACCTGGGTACCCTTCCTTGTTAGACTTAAATGAATTAGTCTTCTCAACTGATTGTTGTGATTGGTTACATCCAATGAATAGCTCGTTTGCATTGGTTTTCACACTTACAGTCTTGAGAGTCTTTACAGTCTAGAACTGTTGTTGCTGCAATCACTTGTTCTCAGTATAGTAATAATACAATAAGTATCAATAATAACAATACAACCAATAATTTCCCAACTCGGGGACTGAAGGTCGTGGATTGTTTGATGTCTTTCATACACACAGCTTTTGTCTGGCCGAAGAACAATTGAGATTAAACAAAAACGGGCAAGAATGAGCAGCTGCTTTTTTTTAATGATCAAACAATGATTTCCGAAGCAGGAAATATTAATTTTCAGGCGGGATCTCGTGGGACTTTTAAATTATGTATCGTGAATCTTTTACGATACGATAAATTACCAGCTGTTTCAATTGTTTAAATAATATAACAATAATTATAATTATTGTATATATATCGAAATATACAAATGTGCTTACTTCCAATAGATATTTCCATGATAAATAATTAACACATTTATTCTGCACAATCAAACGTAAGGATATATGGCGCCTTTGAAAGTGCCGTGCTCGACTTCGCACTTCACGAGAGGTTATAGAAGTCACATGCTCACTTTGAGCGTTATAAATGCTTGTTTCCAAGGTTACAAGTAGCAACCTAACTATTTAGGAACTTAAAAGTCCCATACTCAAACCTTTTTTTGGAGGGGGTATTTTGGCCACTTTTTCGGCATTTGGGACCACTGTGCGGTTAAAAGGATAGAAGTAAACAGAACAAAAGATGTGGAAGTTAGTTTCTCTCTCAAAGTATACATAATGCTTTGTTGTGATTTCTTTATAAACAAGAAAATATTGATAAAGTATAACATGCTCGCTGTATACCAGATTAATAGAAAATATTGA
This sequence comes from Lepisma saccharinum, assembly GCA_022664845.1. Lineage (NCBI taxonomy): Eukaryota > Metazoa > Arthropoda > Insecta > Zygentoma > Lepismatidae > Lepisma > Lepisma saccharinum. The sequence goes on from JAGDQP010002167.1 coordinate 87,276, forward strand.
AAACATAGATATATATTGCTATTGAGGAACCATAATTATGGCTGATACTAATTCGCCATAATTATGTATAGCATGGGCGGATTTACTGTGGGACATGGGGGACATTGCATCCTCCAGTCATTTCAGGATTTAGAAGAGACCCTGGGGGGCAATTACTTTAAGGGTGGAAGCTATTCCGGGGGGTTTCATATTCTGAAATGACTGGGGGAGCATTAAACCCCATGCCCCTCCTGTAAATCCGCCCATGAATTGTATAGTAAATACGAATTAATAAAAAAAATACCATGTTAATTACACGTATTTGTCAACCTTCATTATCTCCCTCTACAAGGAGAACAATTTGACCAAGTTTTTATTGATTTAAGAGACGACAGGTCTTCTGTTGCCTTTCGAAGTTGAAACGTTGTGCCGAAACCTTCATTTCCATAAACTGCAACTCGCTTCTCGTTATTGTACTTAATATATATATGATGAGAGATTTCACAGGCACGGAAAAATGTCAGTCGCTCTGACATTCCTTAAACCAACCGCGAAACAACAATACTAGTATGCACGGATGTAGACAGGTGGTAACTATTGGCGTCTAGCGTTTCTCCTAGTCGTACTAGCAGTTCCAGGTCGTACCAACAAAATATGTCTAACACAGGAACACTGCCAGTGTGCCGTAGTTTTCTCTGACAAAGAAAATCTGTGTCCTTGATCTTCGTGTCACGTCGCATTTGCTGCTGCCCATCCACTCTATGGAACAGAAACTTTGACATGTATAAAACAATCAAATGTTAACACTCTACTACTGTAGTACTTGCGCGTGAACATGGGACGTAGTAACTAGTAAGTGATGAAATTCGGACAACACTGACATTTTCATTAAACGTCTACTACGGAGGCCTATTCGTAAGTGTTTGTTCCACCGTCCTGGCACAGAGTACTGCACCCTAATGGCCACGTGAGACGTTAGTTACTAAACTTTTATGCGTCAATTATCCTTTACTAGTAAGAGAATTGGACGTTACCTCTTATGTCAATAGGTTGTTGCGTCCGACAGTTCTGTCATCTAGTGCTTATCAGTGGTCCATTCATTGTACATATACATATAGAATATACAAGGGCTGTCTGAAAAGTATACGACCATAGGCCAAGAAAATAAAACTACGTACCTGGTGTGTTTCAATTCCTAACCACCTTCGAAATAGAATCCTTCAACTTCAACGTACTTAACCCAACGATCCTACATTGTTGAAAACATCCCAGGAACTCCTCGTTTGGAACTACTATTATCGCCGGCATCGCGCTGTGCATGATATAGTACGGGTACCTTTGAGTGTAGATTTGACTTTAGGGAAAAGCCAGAAGTAGGGATGTAAACGACTCGGTCAGACTCAGTGGTCACAACTGCTCGAGTCGAGTCGGAGCTCACTATATGCTCGAGTCGGCGGTCACTATGTGCTCGAGTCGCTGCTCAGAGAGACTCACGCTGCGACTCGGTTACAGTGAGTCGAACTCGAGCGACGACTCGATTCGAGCGTTAGACTCGCCGCTCGAGCCGAGCGGATTGACATCGCTAGCCAGAAGTCACAAGGAGCCATGTCGGGAAGTATGGAGCTAGGCGAAAGACAGGAATGCCGTTTGCCAGGGAAGATTGGATCAAGTGCGAGGAAAAGTCCGGCGCGATATCCTGATACATGTACCAGTTTTTTAAAGCCCACAGGTCTGGTGTCTTGCGACGGAGAACGTCAAGATAGTACTCCTTTGTAACTGTTCGTCCTTCTGGTACGTATTCGTGATGCGCAATGCCACGGTAATAAAAAAAAACTTGTTGATGGCCTCCCAGAACCCTTATCACTCCGCCGACGTGCGGCCCCCTTTGAGCAGATTGTATCACTGTTGTCTTTCTGTACTTTCCATGGCATCGTCGCTGTGTATTGTTCCTGCTTGGCTTCCTCCAAATTTCTGGTAAAGCTTGATGAGTATAATTGTTCCATACATTCTTATTGTCATTTTCCCCGAATAGAAGTGTGACGAAGAAGAACCACACGACACTATACATTGGCTACCTAACAGATTTTTAAGTAAGCGAGGATCACGCCAGCCAACAGACATGCTCATGAAGGATAGCCCCACCACTGTGGGAAGTGAACGTTCACTAGTATCCTAGGAAAACAATAAGACCAGGTACTTTTCAGACAGGTCTTGTATGCATGTAGAGGAAAGAAGTAAACGCTGTGATCAAGAGTGCGAAAATCAAGTGCAGATGGGTCGGCTATACAGTTAGATGAAGACACAAAAGATAAACAACAGTTGTTTTATATCGGATTCCGAGAGAAAAGAAACGACCAAGAAGAAGAAAAAAAATACAAGATTGACATATAACAGGCGTTTTTTAACGGGTAGGATGAATAAGAGTTTTACTATGTACATTTTTTCTATAAATTTGTAAATCATACATTGCGTATTCTAGCATTACATGCGACGTCCAGTATCTTTGTCGTCCGTATACTAGAATTTGAATTCTAGTTTTATTTAAGATCTTTAGGCAAGTTTGGTTCAGTCCGAATGCATGATGATGAGAGAATTGGGTGGAATGAAGAAAGTGGGAGGAAACGGGAGAACCCCGAGAAAACCCACTCACACAGTGTTTGACTACCACAAAGCTCACATTGCACGATCCGGGATCCAACCGAAGACCCCACTCACTAGAGGGGTGTTCTGCCACTGAACCACCGCTGTCCTCCGTATACTAGACATTACTTTCAACCCCCTAAAGTTAGTATATAATTTTTGTCTTGTGGGATATTTGAATCTTCCGTGTGTATGGAGGTTGATGGAACACACAAATTATATTTATTATTATTGTAAGTCTAGAATCAAATTAAATTTTTCAGTGGTAACTAAATCCTATAATAACTATTGTGTTTTAGTATTAAATAATCTATCTCTTAGGAGTTCTAACTTTGTTAGTTCTTGACCTGGAAAATGTTTTCACACTGTAACGTGAGTTAATTGCCTAAGTGGAAAGTGAAATAAAATAAATGAACTATTCACCTAAAAGAACTGTTGCGTAGGTAGAAATAACTTTTTCTAACTGTTGAGCATGAGATGAGAATATGAATTGTTTCATGCTGTGTATATACCTTTGAATACATTTCAAAATAGACGGCAATGCATTTTAGTAACCTCCATTGTTTGATAACCTTAATAAATACGTAAATTGGAATCTGTCTTCTCTTTTCTTTTTCCTCTTAGTTTTTTTCTGTTTTTTACGGTCCACCTTATCGACACCTTATTTTTCTTTCCCTTGTCCTCTTCACAGTAAGTATTAAATTGCTCTCTTGCAGTACAGTACAGTACTGTACAATATTCGTGCCACTGCTGTTGCATTTTACCGCAAAGTTTAACATTGATATATTTCCATTTAATCAAGCAAGCCCTTCGGGATTATTAAGCTTATGTTCAATTGTTTCACATATAACAGAGAAAGAAGAGGAGGCATGTCCACTTTTAAGTAAGTGTCAGAATTCAGTTTTATCATTAAAACGGTATAGGTACGAAAGTAAATTTGAGAGCTGATGAAATTTATTTTGCAGCGTGTTTATAAATTAGTCAGTTTTGGTACAAAGTTTGAATTTCAACATAGCTTATAATAATAATAGAAAAACTGGCTGCATGTGACTTCATACAGGGAAAAAAGCAGGAAAAACAGGGGAAAAGGTGTGTCTTGCTATTATTCTAAACGTACTACACAAAAGTTACTCTTTCTTTTCTTGCTTTGTCGTGTCCTTCATACTATCCATAATCTATATTTAAATTATGGCCTTTAGACATCTATGGCTCAGGCCGGGAGAGGGTGTTGGACGGTCAGGACCTATTTTGTAGGAACCATCCCGGCATTTTCCTGGTGTGACTAAAGAAAACCCTGAAAAAAGTTAGGATTGTCGGTCGTTGGGATCGACCCCAGGACCTCCCGAATGCTAAGCCAACGCACTATCACTGAATCACGGGCGCTCGGTGCATATTCTACATCTCTCACAGATTATCTGTTGCCAACAGTAGCGCCATTTACTCATATTTCAAACAAGTAGACACGGATTTTGAAATTACGTTAAATTCTAGGGACTTGTATCCATGTATTTTTCTAGCTCTTTTATTATTTTTAACAAAACTTTTTACTCCAAAGTCCAAAGTGTATTTGTTTGATGGATTCGACATTGATAAATTATGCTAGACATTTTATATGCACCGAAACTACTTACAGGTGAAATAGAATAGAATTTTATTGCGTTCAGAGACCAATATATTGGCTATTGCCATATGGTGTAGAACGTAAATTTTTTATTACAAATATAGGCATATATTAATTTGATTACTAATACATTAATTGCAAATTTAAATATACATAAGACATAATTATTTGCATGAAATTTGAATACTAATACATGAGTTGCTTATTTACATATACTTAAGACATAATTATTTACATGACACCTTATGTGAAAAAAGGCCAAAGAAACATTCTGCCATTTACCTGGAAGGTAGATACATTTGTTCATTCGTACATTGATTTACATGAGACTTAAAAAATACAAATTTGGTCGTTTACCTAGAAGCTGTATTCAGATCACTTTGTAAGTACTCTTCCACAGTATAAAAGCAATACTTTAACAAAAGATCACACAATGATCTTTTGAACAGTGTGTGTTTAGTAAGTGACTTATTGTGGCTCAGCAATTTGTTGAAAGTTGTACGTCTTTATATGCAATTTTCTGGTTTTCGAAAACAGAGTAGTATTGTGAGGCGGAACCTGAAAATGAGATTTAATTTTGCTGGATTTCTCCGATTTTGAATGGGAATTTATGTCAGAGAATTCTGGTAACTCCTTTATGATTAACACTTGAATGCAACCAAACTGCATAGACGACAGGCTGTACCAAGGCGCTTTGAGATAATTTGTCCCTGTGGTGAATGTGAGTGAATTGTTATTAAAACAATCTGGTGAGCTTCGAAGGATGGGGCTTACAGTATTTGGTAAAGTGGGCTCCGAACCACTTCGTTCAATGGACCCCGGCGGGATTTGAACCCGTGATCACGCTCAGAGAAAGCGCTGTTCCTATGGTGTTTATTATTAATCTTTGTGAACATTTGAATTTAGTTTGGTACGGGTGACGTTCTGTGTTGTGTATGTATTTATGTGTACTCCAGTAACAATATTGTCTCTTAAGTACTTTTCATCTATTTATTGATCACACACACACACATAATTACCTTGACAGAACTGGGGGGAATCGAACCCGGGACTCCACGATCAGCAGTCAGCGACGGTAACCACTAGACCAAGGTTGCTGACTGCGGATTGAGTAGTCCTGGGTTCGATTCCCTGCGCTGCCAAGGACTTTTTTCCAACGCGTGTGGGTCTGGAACGGTGCCCACTCAGCATCGTGTTGCAATTGGGGAGTTGCTATGAATAAAATATAGTAGCGGTCAGAGTGAGAGCTCAGGCTCTTCTCTCCTAACCCGTCTGGTCAGCGTGGGAGCCATAGACTAATCTCCTCCCTCCGAGGAGAGGCCTCATTGAATTACTTAACTCTAGTGAATTTAATTTGACTCTGCTTGGCAGCTGAAGGGGAACACATTGTCATTTGCAATGACAACAATACGAAATACCGTTAGTAGTTTATTGGTGTTTTTAAGAGACGATCGATTAGGATTAAATGGAAGTCTAACATTATAAGTACAACAATGACTGTTCGTTAAGGAAACCCAAACACACACACACCTGTGCATTGTTGTGCTAAAATCCATCCGACAATATATATGCTCTGGTTAATTAATCGTTTAACTTCATGTCGATGGATCAATTAGTAAGTATCAAAGGAAGTCAATGTCTTCAGTTGAATACAGATCTAGTGCAATGGTACGGATGGTAAGAAACTGGATGCTCTTGGAACAGCTACATTAGAAATAACACATAATAACAAACAAGCTAATCTAGTCTTAATAATTATATTAACAGCCATATTCAATACAATTATTGGAAAAGGATCTTTAGATATGTTGATTCTAGATTGGCATCATAGAATTGGTGGTAGAAAAGAGAAAGTACACAAACTTCTTCCTATGTAAAAGAACAGGAAGAACAATTTAAAAATACGATAGTTAATAAGTTGGATATGTTATCAATCAAAATGTCGGAATTGGAAGAACAGATAAAAAAGTTAATAAAATTTTAGATTGATCTAAGTACAAATTGCTTAACTTTTTCTTCAACGAAATCGTTTTTTACATCTTGCTCACATAAAATGATGAAGGGAGTTGGTGAAATGATATATGTGTTTCATATTAATGAAACGACAGCATCAGAGAACAAACAAACAACAGAGAAGTTACAGGATGAATTTAGGCATACATTGGAGGACGTACAAAATGGGTACAACAAGGTAACAACTGAAACACAATGGGACATTAGTCGACAACCGATGTCGAAATGTAAACCAAACAAGGACAAGAAAATAAAATAAAGTGCAGAACAAATTGCTGTGGATAAAAGTGCTTATTTCTTTTTTGGACATTATAGAACATTTGGTAACACTGAACGAAATCATATTACTTTTGTCTTTAGCACAATCATGAAATCAACAAATCTTAACGACGTAGTTTTCAATGAATGAGATATATAATATCTCATTGGAGGAATCGTAACTTCAGGTGCTTAATTAAACGACCGTTTTATGAAGATGTACAAAACGAAGGAAATATCACCTTCAGGTAATATGGATATTAAGCGAACGTATGTTGTATTATTACGATCATGATAGATATCCTTCTTCAAACTACAATCTACATTCTCAGAGTACCTTGTAGCCGCATATTTAGTTATCGCTTTGTAAATAAAAGCATTGGTTCGAAACCTTATTTTACATACTAGTTTGTTATAATTTATGGTTGGACTTTAGATACACCCCAGGTGTAAGATACTTAACGTAACCTATTCTTTAAGCATCAATATCACTACTGTGAAATCAGTTTAGTGTGTTTGGTGAGCGATACCTATCTTTACTATTGGTTACACATATTGGTAATATGATTCGATAAAAACATATCAAATTTAATTCACAGCAGGGATATTCAAAATCAACATGATTTGTTATTTCAATTCTGGATGCTTATAATACTGTTTGAATCAACATTTAAAAATAATCCTAACACTCACTATATTTTTATTATGGTGGTTCTTTTCCGAACTAGATATAAATATCAAAACAATACCGAAAATGTGTTGGATTTATAACACACGTGCATATCTTGAACAAAGTAATAAGACTTGTTGCATACAAGAGACAAATAGACATGTAATATGTTATACTCTCTCCTGCGTACCATATATTAGTTACTTCATCATTCTCTACATTAAAACAATGTTTCGTAATTTATATTATTCATTAAGAGTTGTGGCTAATGCAGTTACAAATAAACCAAGGATATTATATAAACTATATGAAACTTAGTTCTTTCCAGTCAGATCAATTATCTGAACACCTACAGCTGATATAGATTGGATATTGTTCAGATTGGTCAATTATTTGAGATCAAAATACGGTAAGCAAATGTCAAAGCAAATCGTACATAATTACGGAATACTCGATAAATTGGATGAAGCATCATCTTTAATAACAACCATAAATTTCGAGAAACAGGATGTATCTTTGTAATAGATACGGGAGCTGCAACCCCATAAGACACCTAGTGTTTCGTAAGACACGTTCTCCGAACACAAAGATAAAACCAACCAAACAAGAGTTGAGAGGTGCATCGGGTACAGTTTTAACAATAGTATGAGAATGTCATGTGAAGGTACAACTTAACAATAATCATTGCTTTTTGCCATTGGTAACAACCAGAAATAAATTAGACAAACGTATACTAGGACGTACTTCGTTGGCAAAACTTTGACCATATTGGAAACATAATATATTTCATAATAACTTACTAACTGAACAGAAACATAAGCAGTCATTATATACATTAGGACAGGACAAAACAAAAAGCCTATTGAAAAAGTACGACTCCCTATTTTCAGAAGACATTGGGAAACCAATAAGTTATGTAGTATAGCTCCAAATTCAACAGGATGCATCTCCAATATTCAAATGCGTTTATGGCATACCAATATGTTTAATATATCAGGTCAAACATCAATTGACAAATTGCAATAATCAGGCATTATCGAACCGGTCGAATATACCGCTTGGGACACGCCACTAGTGGTCGTAAATAAAAAGAATGGGGAATTACGATTATGCCTCGACTTAAAAATACTTTAAAAGTCAGTGTCAGATAGTGTCAGATAGTGAATCTCTTATTCTTTACCTAAAATAGAAGACGTGTTTGATAAACTACATGGAGCTTCTGTATTTACCTTACTAGATTTACGTAACTCATATTTACAACTGGAGGTCATGGAGGAATACTAAAAGTACCTAGGTATAAGTACTTAATGAGGACAATTCCGCCAGAAACGATTGCCCTTTGGACTGAATAATAGCGCGCAAACTTTCAGCAATTCATGGATCAGCTAGATACAGAAAAAGGGGTAATCTGTTCCCTAGATACTGTCCTTATTTATGACAAAAATAAAGGAGAGTGTTATCGACGTATACAAAGGGTGTTACAACGGTTTTTGTGTCAATAATATCAATACTAGAAAAGAAAAATAATTTTCTTTACTAAACAAATAACATATTTAGGCTTCGATATCTCAGAAACAGATATCAGGGTGTCAAAAGATAATATCAAACGTATATTGAAAACACCAGAACCAACAAATATTATAACAGAGTTTCTTGAAGAAGTATAAGTGGAGTGGAAGTGCTTTTGTTACGGAGTGTAGATATTGTTAAGAGTTAGACGATATTTTAAAAAGAGTAAATTTTTGACGAACTGAATTTGAAGTTACGGAGTTGGCTCAATACAATAATAACGAGTGAAATAACTTTAAATAGTAAACTGGAACCTTAGAGAATGAATAACTTTTATTTTAACACTTGGTTTAAAGGAATCGCACTTACGTAAGTATGTACAGCTATGGACAAAAGTTTTGACGCATGTCCATAGCTAATATTTATTTTCTAAAAAAATATAAATATTACAACATGTATGAAATCACTAACTTGCAAGAATATGCAGAATTGCGTAATGCATTTGTGTAAAAAATATTGTCCACGTATGCAGCCAAACAAGGGTGATATAAAATAAAATAATATTTACCGTCTATAAATTTCTAAGTCCAAAAATCGCACCAAGTTGTAAAGTTCCCTCGCTTTTCCCGCAAAGAGATTTTTCTTAGTAACCCAACGGGAATGTTTAATTCTAGGTATCGTTCATAGACGTCACACGTATTTCTAAAGTTGGTTGTGCAGAGTAAAGTAATAGAAATGCGTCTATTAATGACAAATTATTTAAAATTAAGGGCCATATGCAGAGTCGTTTCGCGGGCTACCCAACGGACATTTGAGAAGCACTTGACTATTTGTTAATGAACAGTCGTCCAACGGGGATGAAATAGTTCTGTAGCCTTGGCTGGCCCGTTAAATACTCGCAAGCTTAAAGAAGTAAAACAAAGAACAGAAAGTACGTAGACGTTATTAGATAATGTGATGGTAATATACTTATGTGCATAATACACCTCAATAAATTTAAACTTTAAAAACGTGTTTGCAATAACCGAATTTACTATGATCATATCACTGTTTTATTTAAACATTTTGCACTGCTGGCGTTGTGGCGTAATCGGTTGAAGCGCGCTACTTTTAATTGTATATACTTTTTAACGCAAGTGGTTCGAACCCCAATGGGAGGGGTATTATCTTCTTCATTTTCACGAAACGCAATAGTAACGTAATAATAATAGTGTTGATAGTTTAATTTAAGAGTTTTAATTTAAATTTTATTTTCTAAGGTAGCGAAGCTATGGGAAAAGAGATCTTATTACACCGCTCAGTTCGTTAATCTGTCCATGTGTGGAAATGAAATCTTAGGAACCACAAGATGTAGAGATGTGTTGTTGCATAGGTATTGGCTAGACTAGCTCAGAGTCGCAGGAATTGTTTTGATTTTTGCAGTTGTTTATTGTTGCCGACCTATTTTATAAAAATTTAATTGTTCCAATTTTCATTTTGTTAGACCTATCTGCACCAAACCTGGCATAAATATCATTGGATAAAATATGAAAATTCTGAGGGTTTCACTGTCCCGAAGCATCCAAGTTATCAGTGTTATCAGTCTATTTTCTATAAAATTCATTTTTCAAATTGCTTCTATTATGTTAGACATAGCAACATCAAATTTGATATGAATAAATATTATTCGACATAATAGAAAAATACTGTTGGTGTTCCCTGTCCCCAAACACCCCGTTGTCAGTATTGCCAAGCCGTGTTTAAAAATATATAATACAAAACACAAAGTATAGAGATGTGGTTGCTTTATCGTTGAAGCGATCTTGGCTTGATATTGTAATAACTTTCACTGCTCTATATCATCGTAGTTAGACAGAATATGAAAGCTCGGACGAAATTTTTTAGGAGTATCTCCAAGAACTTCCCGAAAAATGTTAAACTGGTATGATAGCTGAAACGGTTGTATGATTATGTTAAATGAGCCGTAAAACAAATTACATTTATTGAAGTTCAAAATATCTAAGAGCAGGAGCTTTTCAACCAGAGCCCACCGAAATTATTTTACCGGTCTAGATCAGAGCGTTTGACTGAAGATCGGGTGACCCGGGTTCAAATCCTGGCCAGGACGCTGTAGACTTTCCCCATGTCTGGCGCTATGAGGTGCAGTCTCTCAAATTGAGTACCAGAGTGTCCTTATTGCGAAAGGAAAGATTACCCATTGTTCTAACACTTCAGAATTTGAAAAGTGAGGGAAAATGTTTTCCATAATACCTGAGAGTAAATTGTGTTTGAAATTAAACGTTACGCTACTGTTTTTTTTTTTTTTCACTGAAATTTTGCAAGCAAGAAGGACGCTAAACGGAAGGGGGGTGCTGAGACCGCAGAATCTACCTTAGCTCCCTAGTTCTAGCAGTACTCTTTATTTCATACAAATGTCATAACTTAAGTCAACCCCCCAACATTTTCAGATGAAATAGTGTAGACCTCGAGCTTTCTATCTTGGAGCTGTATCAGGGATTCCACCAGGATTTTCAGTTTGGGGAGGTATAAAGTCAAAATTGGAAGGGTGTAAATGGAGTTTTTCACGGTTTCTACTGATTTTTGATTATAACAATTTCAATGTTGGGGAGTGACACCCCCACGGAGAGTTCTGGCAGAATCACTGGCCGTCAATGACGACCGAACGAAGCCCTGTTATAAAAGTTAAGATATTAATTAAGAGAGCTCCTCGCTCCAGTCCCCCCATTTTTTTATTTTTTTTTTCAAAGTATTTCAAAAACTAAGAGTACTATTAAAAATATAAGTTCATAGGGCCCTAGAACATACAAATCACTATGAAATGCAATGGACAGCGATCTCGAAATCTTGTCGATTGATGAGTGCTCAGACTTCAATTAATAATGACGTCATAATCTTTGAAATCATATCACTCGTCAATGGACACGCTCTAGAGATCGCTGTCCATTGCATTCCATAGTGCGCTATGAATTTATATTTTTGATAGTACTCTTAGCTTTTGAAATATTTTGAAAACTTAAAAATGGGAGAGTTGGAGCGAGGAGCCCTCTTAAGTAATGCTCTATTGCAATAATTTCATATCCCTTCCAAGGATTACGCCAGGATTTTCTGGTTTTTTTTTCGGGGCCCTACTGCATTACTTAATTAATATCTAATTATAACTTTTAAAATAGGGCTTCGTTTGCTCGTCATTGACGGCCAGTGGTTCTGCCAGAACCCCCGTGGTGGAATCCCCCAAAATTCTCGAGATCAGCCCGAACTTTAAAATTTTGCCGTCAAAAGCTGATAGATGCCGTTGAAACTCTACTAAAACCTTCACAATTTTAAGCTTACACCCCCCCAAATTCAGATCATTTTTTATTTATAAGGTTGTAAAATTGTTAATCTCGTATTTATTTACCAGATTAGAATCCCCAATCCTTACTGAGGTTTCCACAGCCGACCATCCTTACTGAGGTTTCCAGGGTTTACCTCAGTTTCACCTGGCGAATGCAGGGATGGAACCTTAAATAATGCCCTGAACCTTCACCATCCTCTGCCTACCCCACCTCGTCCTGAGCCAAGGATACCGAAAGAAAATAAACAAATTCAAAAAATAAAAGTCAGATTAAAAATTACAGAGGTGGATAGATTTATTTAGCTCTGAACTGGGCTAATTATAGTAATATTTGTTAGCTATCGCCAAAATGTGACAAGTGTGTTTCTTCAAAAGCATTGAATACAGTTTTAAATGAATGTCAATTATACACATTTAATTCAATTACTTAAAGAGGATCTACATTACTAGTGACATCTTGTGCTAAATAAATAAACTACATGCTAGTACAAACATCATTACCAATGCCATCTTTTAATCAATGTATAAACTACATGATTTGTGACTTTTTTCAGTTCAAATTTGAGTATATTGCAATAAGCACGTATATATTGTTTTATAAATTGTTTTACCCCTAAATGTAAAATAGAAGTAGATAGTCATCCCTGATCTTTGAAAAATAACGAATTTCTCATGGTCAATTTATCAAAGCTAATAAACAGACATCATAAATAATAAAATTGAAATTTGTAATCAAATTTACTTTAAAAACCTATATCTACAATCAAGTACTCCATATTGTTCTCCCAGTAGTAAAATGATTTGATGAAGACAGAAATTAAATATTAGTTGAGTGCAAAATGTCTACCCATTTTGACATCTCACAGTTTAGCAGAATACTGACCTCATAAATGGCGCTGTCAGTGCATGAATCGATAGTTACGTAATCTGGGAAACATCAAAACAGGCACAGGCAGCTAGTGTAGACGAGCAGACAGGGACAGGGTATCTTGTTGGTGAAATGAAGACCGACAAAGAGAACATCACACATTGTTTGCGTTTTGAGTTCGATAAAGGCAATAATGCAGCCGCAGCCTGCCACAACATTCGCCAAGTGCATGATTAAGATGCAGTTGACCTTAGCACATGTCGTCGGTAGTTTCGAAAATTCAGGAACGGGGACAGAAATTCAACGACAGTTTGGGCATCCATCAATGTTTTCCGAAGAGGATCTCGACCAAACTATACGAAACAACCCGAATCCAATGGTCGAGAAATTAGCGCAAACGTTCCAGGAACACAGAAAAACTGTTAAGATGCGTAGAATCCCTGTGTTTCATCACAGAGTTCAAACGTTAGGTTCAACATCAACTGAGAGAAACTAAACGGGAGTTGGGCGTCGCGACCTATGTTTCCATGCTTTCCCGGTATAAAAATTACCGGCTGTTGACACGCATTGTCACAGGTGAAGAGAAGCGGGTTTTGTTGCGAAGCGTAAAGCGTCAAAGGATTATGTGCCGTGTTCCTAACCGCCTCCATCGACGTCCAAACTAGAACTTCATCCCAAGAAGGTGATATTAAGTGTTCGGTGGGATGTCAAAGTCATAATTCACTAGGAAATCCTGAAACCTAACCAAATGTTGCCTTCTACTATTGACAGGTAGACAGACTGCGAAGAGCATTGCGATTGAAGCGCCCAACCATCGTCAATCAAGGAGTTATCCACTATGATAATACCAGGGCACATCCTGTTGTCACAATCTGTGAAACACTGATGGACTTTGGACCCCACCCATCCCATTATTCTCCTGACTTAGCCCCCACGGACCACCATCTGTTTGGCGCTTTGCAGAAATCTTTCGATTCTCGGGTTGTGATATTTCTTACTTATCCTATCTACTTTTAAATAATTGCTCCTTTTTCAACATTCTGCATTTACAAAAATAGCTTGGAAAACTTTGTTGTTGTTTTGTATTCTTCATTATTTTACAAAATTCACGGACAAAGCTAATACGAGACAGGTATATCCTTATACGCTCTCTCCAAGTTTTAGGGACTTCATGGAAATAGAAACTCGTTGGCTTTCCGCGTTCACCATTTCACCGGCTTTTATGCATATTACAGAAGTAGTAGTTTTAGCAGTGAATAGGATTAGCACTACTAGTATTTGCGGAATTTGAAATAGTATTTAAATAGAAATAGTAGTCATAGGGGAAAATTATTGGTAGCCGTAGAAGTAGTACGTAGTAGTAATAGCAGCAGTAGAAATATTAAAGCCTAGGTCACATTAAAAAGTGAAATTTACATGGGGCGTGACGGTTCAACCTTTTAACACTAGGCAATCTAGACGACAGTTGTATTTCATTTTCAGTTAGGGCAACTTAACTAATTCTGCTGAAGCCCATTCAACAATATAATGCAATTTAAAATTTACAGTCACTTCCAGAAGAAGTAAGTAATAATTAAGATATTGATATTGTAAAGATTTATATAGATCACTATCAGCAGCATTTAATGCCAACGATAGCAAACCAAGTGTGAACTTCCAGCACTCTCTGCGTGCTGTTGCTACCACCAACCAATAGGAAGCAGCATCTGATAGGTAACCAGTCTTATGTGACCCAGGCATACGTAGTAAAACTATGATTTAAACTAGTTTCTATTATTATCTGGAGAATAGGGGCAATAACAGCCATTGTTCAATTAAGAATAATAATCAGTAAATCTCGAGTGCTTTAAACATATTTCATGCTGTGTGTGTTTTACATTTTATTTCGATTTTAAAAATATCTCTCCTTACTAGTAATAGTGAAACATTTTTTGCAAAGTCTGTTGAATTGGTGTAAAACATAAAAATAATAAAAGTTAATATTATCAATATTAATCTACGTTTGAAAAAATATTACCGACGACCAGGATTTGAAGCCGAGACAAAATTAAATTTTGTTACAAACCACTCAGCCAGCCTATTAAACAGTAGTTTTTTTTTTTCATCATTTTACTTGCTTTTACGAGAATACTATGAAATGATATGACATTCCGTGCTTAATTAAGAATTATTGTTAGTTTAAAATCTTCTTTTAGCTTGTAATTCCATATTTATTTATGAACACAATTACAATTTCCATCCTAATTCATCTGCACTGCGTTTTAGCGCCGGATTATGTTTAAATTTCGAACGACAGGGAACTTCCCTCTACCGCGATAAATTTCCCTCTGCAAGGGAAATTGCTGCGAAATAGGGAAATATTCTCTAAAGACATGAGTCAAAACTTTTGTTCATAGCTGTACAATCTTGATACCTTAATGTAATAATATGACTATTATCTGGGACAGTTAATAAAAAAATTGAAACTGCTATTTTTCAGTTTTATTGTTGAACCTGGAGTTACAATTGTTATTTTTTACACGAAGACGTAACAAAAATTGTGTATTATTGCCGAGAATGAACAATACAATACAATGATAATAAGATTTAACTGTGAACAGTATCAGAACTATCCGTGAATGATACAAGACAATTACAATGCTATTTGAGTATATTAGATATTTGGGAAACAGGATTTACACTAAATTGCGGACGTTAATGAAACAACTTTTGAAATGACTATTAAAAATATTTATTATATTCACTACTTGAAACAATGTTTTGTAATTTTAGTATGATATAACTTGAATAAATCATACTACCAGTTTGAAAATTGAATTTTTACTTACGTTTTGACTTTTTTCATGTTTTTAATATATTAACTTTATTAGCATAATTTAAAACACCACTTACGTACAATATGGTGATATTCGAGAAGAGTACGCGAATATTTTTTTTTAAAAATGTGGAGACTAGAATTTTTACCTTTACACATTCATATAACCCCGCACTCGATCTAATGTTGCTAGTACGTAATCAGTCATTGGCGCTGGCAGCGTTTTGTGGCGGCTCGCATATAGAGCTTGCTCAAGAAGTGTAAGTGGAGTGGTTGTTACTGAGCGTTGAGAACGCGAAAGTTATATTTTAGTAAGAGCAAACACTTGACCAACTGAATTTGAAAATACAGAGTTGACTTAATATAATAATGATGAGAATAATAACTTACAATTGTAAACTGGTACCTTAAACAATGAGTAATTCTGGTTTTTTAACACATCGTTGTAAAGAATAGTACGTACGTAAGTATGCACAATTTTTGTACCCAATGTAATTATACCTATTATTTTGTATACTGAATAAAAGTTCCAAAACTGCTCTTTTTTAGTTTTACTGGTGAATCTAGAATTGCAATTATTTTTTTAGTTTACATGTAACAAAAGTTGAGTTATATTGATGTAAAATAATAATAAGATACAAAGATAGTAATATGGTTTAATTATGAATATATTTAAACGTTTGGTAAATGACGTCAGACAATTCTACTGTTATTTGAGTGTATCAAATAATTGGTAAACAGGCTTTACACTTATTTTAAGGATGTTCTTCAAGCGATTTCTAAAAAATTATTAACAACATTTACTTGTTACCTAATAGAAAGTTTTGCGATTTTTGTACAACCAAGCTTGAATGAATTATACGTTAAACATCAGTACTCACGAGTATTAGAACTAGTGATAACGTCCGTACGATTGGACGAATGATTGATAGAACGACTTTACCACCTATTAAGTCCAAATTACTTCGCCACGGAACAATATATTTGACTCGTTCGTACCAATTGAGCGTATTTAGGATAGATACAAGTTAAAGCAATAAAGTGCGGGGCCTGTAGAATGAAGTTTACGTAAACAAGCTTAAGTATTGTAGTAAATACATTAATTAAAACTTGAATTACTAATATAAATTTTAGTGACGACGTAAAAATGACAATTAGACTAGAGCTTGTAATGAGAATACAGTTGAATTTAAAATATTTTGTTTACAAATAAGTTTGTTACTCGAGCATTGGATAGACAATTTTGTATTTGTACCCTGACATAGAGCAAATTTTAGTAATAATAAAGAAGGATAAATATTACAACGTTAGTACAGATATTACCGGTTAAGTGCACTTTTACCAGATTAGACTTTTATAAAATGTACAACTGCAAGATGCACTTACTGATTTTTTAAAGAAAACATAGCTTCACATATGAATAAAACGCGCAGCTGTTTTCTTATATTTAGAATGATGTAGGGAGTGGTTATATAATGATGGTTAATTGAAAACACTCAGACATTTATTACTTTAATATTGCATGCCATTAAGCTCTAAGTAGCAAACATGAAACTCACACAAACGTGTGGTGTCTAATTTATTAGGCATTACTGATATTAATATTTTTTTTAAGTGATGGTGTTAAAAAGTAAACACAAGCACAGACCATATACCACTAGATAGACAATATACCAAATTTTACTTCTATAAAAATATATAACATACAAGTTAATGAACCTCACTTACAGTCGTTTACTGTATATATATTGCAATATGAAACTAAATCCGAATGTCTCCCTTGAATGGGGTGAGGGGACACCGTACCTATTTACAATGTATTATTTGTCCTGATCCTATGTAATATGGCAGATAACACCTTGCTGGCTAACTTTTCTTATTAAGAAAACATTTCAAGGAAATTTTTGACTAATGTTAAAACATCGCAAAAATAGTATACACAGGTTACATTTATTTTTCACATAACACGAGGTCGACCTTTTGGGAATTTGCATAATTATCATACAAACACGTAGCGATCACTTTCTACCTTGAAAATGTACATACGTCAACCTGGACAGAGTTATGTTACGTTTAGTTAATGAATTATATCAAAACCCATTCAGTTCTGATTTTTTCAATTTAATATGAAAAACTACGTAATCACTCAATTTGATAAGTACTTGAAATGAAGAATACGTAAGTTTAATACACTGTCTCGAAAAATGGTAAGCGTATTCGTATTTAATCGTATGGTTTCATGCTTTCCATATATTCTTTTAATATATTTTTATGCACTAGGACTTTTTTATAAGCGCATACGTTTAACGTATTTTTTATGAGCGAGAACTTTTTGTTAGAAGACGGAAGTTTACTGTTTTGGCCAGCTAGAAGCAAAAAATGTTATTTAATTAAAGTAAATACGAAGAAAAATAAAGCTATTATTTTCTTCCCTATTTTGGCTTATAACCTACTGAGCATTATAGCTACTTACGGACGAAGGCGGGAATACTGCAACTTCTTTCTCCCCACCTCTTCTTTAAACCACATAGCTTGCGTTGCTACGAGTTGTATAACGCACTTTTTAAATATTGTGTTGTAGCTTAATATGTAATATACTATTAAATATAGCAAAACGATATGCACTGGTGGAAATTTTTCAGAATAAACGGACTTGGAGAATCGACGTAAAAAATTCACAGCAGGCTACTTTAATGGTTTAAACTTAGCGTCACTTCACGGAACGGGCATAAGGAACACAAATACTATTACTTTAATAACTGAATTTTACTTACGTTTTGACTCTTTTTTTATGTTTTTATATAGAAACATTACCAGCATACTTTAATAGTAACACTTACATACAATATGGTGTATTTTGAGATGAGTACGCGAGTATTTTTTTTTTAATTTGGAGACTCGAGTCTCGACCATTACACATGCATTTAACGACGCACTCGTTCTAATGTTTCCAGCACGTAATTGTGCGCTGTCAGCGTTCAGTGGTGGCTCGCATCGGAGCGATATTAACTGTTTTCCGCATAAAGTTTTAAAAACATGAAATAGTACGCAGTAACAGAAAAAATAACGCAAAAATTTTATATACAATTTATATGGCGCAGTGGCAGTCATATATGGCGCCTCAAATATGGGACTTTGAACCCTAATATCAAATAATTTTAACTAAACTGTGACTAATACGACAAAGAAATATTTTCAATATACACAACACCGAAATAGAAATATTGCACCCCAAAAATACAAAAACCCTGAAAGATACATTAATTTTAATTGATGGTGCCGAAACCCGGGATAATCACATTATACCCCTAATGTATAAATCTGCTTTATCCTTACACTGAAGCTTCAAAACTATATACATGCTGCTAAGTATTTTTGTTCGCATTGTTTGAGCCTACTAGTTTTGGTTATATAATTAAACAGTTTTTTACGGGCACACCACTGATTGTAGATATCCGTACGGATTCGGAGATCTTGAGAGATTTGACCCGCTATATCCAATAACTTTTTTCCAATTCCTTTGGTAAAGTTCTGGAATCGATTATGTTAGTTTTTTTTGGAGGAGACCGTTTTTTACTTCAATTGCCTATCGATGTGTATCTTTATGTGAGACAGAGGTTTTACTTTGGATTATGGTTTCTTGGCGCATCTTTAGTGGCCAGTGCGACTCTTTTTACGACGGGTTGGTCGCTTTCCTTCATGGGTTCCATAGCTACTTGTATGGGAATACAATTTTTAAAACATTAAACAGGATACAATTACATACAAAAGCGGCGTAAACAATTTATATACTATTTATATGGCGCAGTGGCGCTTATATATGGCACCTGAAATATGGGACTTTGAACCCTAAGAGTAGATGAATGCAACCAAATTATGTTAAACACCACCAAGAAATATTTACAATACCAAAATAGATATATTACACAAAAGAATGACAAAAAAGCATGAAAGGCACCTTAACTTAAAATGATGGTGCCGAAACCCAGGACAAACATATAATACCTAAAACATACAAAATGGCTTCAATTTTACTTAAAAGCTCAAAATTTATATACATGTTACTTGATATACTTTGTGATTTTTATACACATTTTTTGGGCCTACTAGTTTTAGTTATATAATTAAACAGTTTTTGTGGGTACACCACTGTTTGTAGATATTAGTACAGATTTGGAGATTTTGAGAGATTTGACCCGCATTTATTTATATTTTTATATATATTTTTTTTTTTTTTTTTGTTAAGTCCTTGAATCGATTATGTTAGTTTTTTGGTGGAGAGCGGTTTTTCACTGCAAACACTTGCGATGTGTTGGTCGATGTGAGATACAGAGGCTGCCCTTTGGGTGATAGTTCTTAGCTTGACGCATCTTCAGTAGCCAGCGCGACGTTTTTCACAACGGATTGGTCGCTTTTCTTCATGGGTTCCATAGCTACTTCTATGGGAATACCATTTTTACTTAAACAAAGAACTCCGCATTTAAAACCAACGATTGGGTCGTGCTGGGACAAGAAATATTTCCCTAGAAGGACATCATGTTTCAGGCCGTCGACGAAGTAGAACTGATGTGGAACCAATACCCTTCATCGTCACGGGTAACGTGATTGCGCCTATCACACCCTTCATGCGTTTTCCAGTGTAGTTTTGCAACACAATGTGGGTACAGGGACTCAGCTTGGGGTGCGAGATGACTGAGCTTTAGCGCCTTTAGGCCTGGGCCGAACACAAACAGACATTAGCCCCACTATTGACTAACAACTTAGTGGGTTGATCTAGTATCCTCAGCTCAATCACACTAAACTTGAAATTCGTGCTGCAACTACCACCTGGCGTGTCACTCCCTTCAGAACCTTTTACAATGTTTTACTCGACACTATTGATGTGCTCGAACCTAAGTTTACAAAGCCGTGTTTCTCTGCATTCCGCTGCGTCTGCATTCACTCCATCTACCAATGCAGGTGGTTCATTTCCCAATCTCTCCAAATTTGAGTTTCAAGAACATCGGTACAACCTACCTCCCCGACCCTGGGAATAGGTTGTCGTACTAGATTTTTGAATTCTTAACCTGATCGTGCGTTGGCAATCGACTCGCAGCTGGACCTCGTTTAGCAATAGCAACGATACTGGCGCGTTCTGTAGATGATTTTTCTTGTGGTCTCGATCGTCTTCGCCGTCGTTTATACCGTTTTTAGGTAGATTTCGAAGAAAAATCTACCTATGGAGATCGGTACGATATCTATATCTCTCTCTATATATATACTGTGTATATATATTAACACGCTAGCGGCCTTAATTTTGAAGATATTTGAACCAAATTTTTATATGTTGTTTCTAGGCTTAATAGCTCCATAAGTTCGTTAATGAGCAAAATCGGTCGTCATCTTGGATCCAAAATGGCCGCCAAACCCATTGGTCTCTTGGATCCAGAATGGCCGCCGAACCCATTGTTCTATAGAATACACAGCCTAAACCGCGGGGGCTATTGAAATCAAATTTGGCATAAAGATACAACATCACTGTTAGATTACCAAAATGTTACCGAATGAATTCAAAGACACCATCTTGGATCCAAAATGGGGGACGCAAGAAATCTATTTTCCATATCGTTTGAGCTAGAGATACGAAATTTGGCATAAAGGTATATTGTCACTAGTAGTTCAAGAAAATATTACGATATGTTGAAAAAGTAGCCATCTTGGATCCAAAATGGCCGCCGAATCCATTGTTGTATAGAATACACAGCCTAAACGGCTGCAGCTAGAAACATCAAATTTGGTAACAAGGTACACTATTACTTGTATGTTACTAAAATATTACATGATGTATCCAAAGACGCCAT
>JAGDQP010002168.1:0-18649 GCA_022664845.1 Lepisma saccharinum
GCACATAAAAAATATTTATATTATGGGAACGGATCCATGTTATACCATAAATTGTAAAATTGGTATACGAAACATTGAAGTTTTGCTATTTCTAAATTATATTTAAATTGAATGAATAACTGTTACGTTAAAAATAAAAAAAAATACGTTTCAGTTGAAATTTTTACCAAATTTATAGAAATAAAATGAAAGTACAATGTTAAAGATTTTCCGAAACATTCCTGGGAAAAGCTAGGCAACTATAGTTACCTGGGAATTGTCAGTAATTTAGCTAATAAAGGCATCTGTCATACAATTCTCAGGAATGCTGAGAGCGAAAAAAAAAAGATAAGAAGAAGAAGACGTCTAAAGGAGATTTGACATGGGTTCTTTACTGAAAAATCTAGCATCGTACTGACAGCTCTAAATTTCCAGTTAAAAGAAAACAGTATAGAGTGTTAGAATTATGTTGGCTGAATCCCGAAGATATCAACAAAGTTGATCCCACAACTTACGCCACATTTTAATCATTTATGTAATTGTTATTTGGGTTCGGAATTTCCATTCACTCAAAATTTTCCCATTTCCACCAAAATAAGAACTGACAAAATGGCGGCAGCAAACTCTTGATCAACATTGCATGCACAGCTACGATAAGAAATAGTTTTCTCATTCTGCGCAGGTGAAGAACTGAAAACGAAATATATCAAGATATTAATGCGAGAAATTTCTTAGAAACCTCATCGAAAATTCATAGAAACGTTAACAAAATTTTTAAATAAGAAGAAGAAGCAAGGTGGTTTTCGACTAATTTTAATTATAAAAACATTAGAAGGTAGTTTGTACAAACGGGCAAACATATAAACCGTCCGCCGCCGGTTTATATTATGTAGATAATACTATTTTGTAGCTAATACTATTGTCCCGATTGTGCAACAGGCCTCAGGTACGGTACATCGTAATGGGTGAAAGCAATAGTGCTGTTACTGTCATTTTTACTGAGTTTCACGAGCCTTCATTAAGAATTTAATGATTCATCAATTCATTCATCAAACGCGCCCTATGTCATTTATCACCAGCCAGGTAATTACTACTACCACTCAGGATGTTATTTGTACGGGGGTGGGGGAAATTTCCTTTCACCTCGTGTTTTCTCAACGGTAGCTGTTACCCGTTTACTTGTAGAGTGAGGGAAAACAGATTTACGTCAAGTACTCCAATGAGTGCTGGTATGCTTGGGCATTAATTTTCCCCTACCTCTGTCACTGACAAGTAACACCCTGGACTTACATTTATAGGCAGACAGATATGATGTAAATCTGTCGGTGAGGGATGAGCTCTCGCGGCGAGCACTCTTTTCAAGTGGGAAAGGAGAAAGTAAAGGCCGGGTCCATTATCTAGGTATGATACGTGCATGAGGGAAACCTTATCAATAGTGTTGTCAGCAGAACTCAACTGTATGTGCCTCCGCAGTACCGATCGGAAGCCTGCTATTCTGACCACTAGACTACGGTAATTGCTCATATTGTTTTCTTTGTTCTTTGCCGTGTATAGCAATGAGTTTCTGATGAACAGATGTGGAAGATGAAGAAAATAGTGTCGGATACTTTGTAGAAGAACTCTCGTGGGAAATATCGCAGCTGTATTCTCGAGAGCTTTTTTTTTTTTTCTCCAGCGAGAGATGACCGAAAGTGTAAGAAGGTTTAGTCGTATCGTTGAGGAGAATTTACTTCATGTGTTCAGCTTTAAAAAAGAGATCCAATTAGTTTTTGGATGAGAAGAAACATGTTATGATACCCCTTGGCCCTGTGTATTTGGGTGTATGAGAGGGGCAAGGGGGGCGAAAAGAGTACTGGAGATTTAATTGCGTTTTGGGTAGCAAGAAACATTTTTATTATGGGTTTATATTTACAGTCATAATCTCTCTCTCTCTCTCTCTCTGCTAGTCGACTCACATGCATGTTCTCTACGAATATATCCATCCAGGGACACACATTGCTCTCAATTTACACGATACACGCGGGAACATTTAGCGTGTGGTTACCGTTTCGTCTCTAGGGACTCTTTCGTTTCGTGTTTGCTCACCTTTTCTTGACGAAACTTTCGTATATGAGGTTGAAACGAGTTGAGAGAGAGAGAGAGAGAGAGAAAGAATATTTCACCGAGTAGGGTTTTACATAAAGATGATGTATTATGATATTAAATTTAAAAAAACGTTTACAATAATCTTTGCAGGTAATTTCTGGTTTATCATAATTTTTGTTCTATGAGTTGATTTCAACTTATTTTCTGTACTAAGGTTAGTGTAAAGCAAGATCTTCAACGCTAGACCGCAGCACTAACTCCGTATGTGTCTAATGTATTCTTATCGTTGTATGAAATTTCAATGTTGCTCCTACAAATTCAAGCCTAGAGAGTTCTAGGAAGAAAGTTCATTCAGAACCACTTCAAGAACTGAATCCGTGCCGATTGTTTTCTATTTTGTTCTTTGTTGAAACAGCTTTGTTTTGTATTTGGATATTGACAACAACAATGAAACTATTTCAATAATGAAGAAAAAATAAAATAAAAAATCGGCAGTGACAGAACTCCTGAAATGATTATGAACTTTCCTCTCTTGAACTCTCTAGGATTGAATTTGTAGGAGCAGCATTGCAATTTCGTACTACGAGAAAGGTACATTAAAGACATGCAGAGGCAGTGCTGCCATATATCGTTGGAGATCGTCACCTATACTAACCGAGGTGACACACACACACACTAACACTTGAAGCTGAGCGTACATGTTTTCCATGAATATGGATAGCTTCATCGATTTTTACACACATGAATCCGCCAACAAAGGATACAATTAAGCAATGTTCGATTTGTAGAGGGGGATGGTTGGGATTTCCCCCCGTCTCTGCAAAAATTTTCCCTGGCTTTTGGGAAATGGACGTTCCCAAAATACCATATAATACATATCTCACTAATTCTTCCCCCCTCTCTGCAAATTGCACAAATCGAACATAAGTCTGTTGAAGTTGAAAAAATATTGTCACACAGATTCAAACGCTTCATTATTCAGCCTTTCTTCTGAGATACAAACGTATGAGAGCTTCTATTTCTGAGCTCATTTGCAGAGACCTTTCCAACGACACCTCAACCACATTCCTACCTAAGGTCCGTGAACACACTTTCCTTTTCTACCTTAAGAGACCTCCGTACCTACGTTGTGTGTATGTGTGTGTTAGCTTTCATCTTTTTAAAGATACTGGACAAATGACAAGCAATAAGAAAAGTTTGGAAAGTGGCCTCAATAATAATACTTGTGAATGTGTATCAAATAAACTACCTGACAATTTTGGCATCGTTTATTTTAGCTGAGAAATTAGCATATCGATAATGGCGTAGGCGTATGACGTAATCAGTTACGGGTGTTCAAATTTCTCAGCTAAAATAAACAGTCAAAATCTTAGATAGTTCATTTTATACACATTCACAAGTATGATTGGGTCTGCTTTCCAAAATTTTCAATATTGCTTGTCATTCACACACAGATGTAACGGGGAGAAGCCTCTTAAGTTTTTTTTTTCGTTTGCATTAGTATGTATACTGTTGTTTTATTTTAAAATGAAATATATTCCTTCAGCTGAGAGATTCTGCGCCTGTTGATGAAGTAACTTTGCTCTCCTGAATACAGTCTAGTGTCTCGTGTGTGTGTTTTTGTCTGACATAGATACTTTCGCTAGTGGTGAATTTGAAAAAAAAAAAGCGATATCATTATACTGTATTTCTTAACACAGGAGCATTTTAAACGTGTTTAACTTTGAACTTATGGAACAGTAAAAGGTGTCGTGTAGGTTCAAGGAAATTCTACAGAGATAGGAAAATTATTTGTACGTGGTATCGATTAACTTTTTTGTATTCGCACAGGTGGGAGAGAGAGGGGAGGGGTGAAGAGGAGAAAGGAGGTAAAAGATAGAGTTTTAGGAAAGGAAAAAAAAAAACAATAATAATAAAAACTTGCAACACAAGGTCAGCAACCTGTAAAAAGAACATCACTGTGGTGTGGGTTGATTATGTGGAGATCCCAGGAGAACCTTCCTTTCTAGTCCGTGGGTGGATTTTGGAATAGGTAGGTTACGTGATGATACGTCCGTTGTTGGGTTCCTCCTCATCTCATGTAAATAAAGATGAATCGTGAAAATGAAGTTTCAGGTTGCAATATTAAGAGGAAAACCAAACACTGATTTTAATTTTAGAAAAAAAAACATTAATAAGTGTGTACTTTTAGATACCTACCTAGTTTTGCTTTGGAGAAATTTAAAATAATGCTCCCAGGAAAATGGGACTTGTACAACAAAACTTTTTTAATATGAACCAAATCACCAACACATATCGGCTGTTTTTGGTTCTTCAATGTTAGCAGGTCGTTGACTGTCGAACCGCGTGTGGTTACGTAATGTGGTTTGCTCTGTTCCGCGACTGATTTCTGTGGGAATTTCGGAGCTTTTTTTTACGAAAGCGAGTATAATTGAGCGCGGATGTTAGCTGTTTACTGGTTGAGTGTTAATTTTGCCACGCAGATTAAATTTGACCACAGAAAGTAATGTGTTTTGCCAATGTGTAAACATCGTTTATTAAATAGGCGAAAGGGGAGTGGGGAGGGGAGATTAAATTAAGAACCAGAGAAATTTAATCGTTTTAGATTTCTCTCTAAAGTTAGAAATATAACAATTTGAATTTACGAGTTTAATTCAGACACTATATATGTGGCTTTTCTGTAAAGATCTTTTTCTGTGCGTCTCTGCGTGGTTTTCATCCCTGTGTCAGTACCAACGTATGGACTTTGTAGAATGGGTAGAAAAAATATATTTTGTTTATTAAAAGAAATTTCAATGCACCATGTTAATAATTAATGATTTCGGTATGAAGTTAAATCAAATCGCATCCTCGATTTGAACCCAGAACCCTGTGAGTTTTGAAGTAAAAGGCCAGTCCGTGCTTCAGACTATGTTATCACCAAAGAAGAACTGAAACCACGTCGCAAGCATAGACCCGGAGACCAGGTCCAAAATTTTACCCATTTCAGCTCTGCACCAAAGTCAACATTATTTTTATTTTTTTCAGTTATTGAAAAAACAGTTTTAGAGATCAAAGCTTTTTTTTTAATTATAGATTTTTTCTCCTCTTAAAAGCTTACATTTATGATCAATACGGGTTGCTATGATCCTTTCGGTTACATATGTGGAAGGTGACGTCCCTCGACAAGCACTTTCCCTAGGTCAGGAACTTTGAATTAGGCACTGTATAGTCATTCGCTTGTGACTGTGATTCTTCCATACCACCTCTGTGGGAGGTGTCACCACCCAAATTCTCGAGCGTACCCCCTACTTTAAAATTTTTACGGTTAAAAATCGATAGAAACTGTTCAAAACTTCACTTATACCCTCCCAAACTGATAATTTTGGTGGAATCCCTGGCTTGTGGAACTGAGGGGGACTCTGGAAAACCTCTGGCATCAGCAGTAACACCAGCGTGACTCTTCCAGTGCCGATGCAAGATGTCTCCAGTAGTCATCTAAAGTTTGGGAAGTCAGGGCCCCCGGATAGCCCCGCCCTGGGTGTGATCGGTCTCCAACTTCTACTAGCGACCTCCGTATGCAAGTATGCAACTACAGCCTTTGTCGCGGGTGTGGATGATACGGTTTCTATCTTAGCGAAGACATTTACCGCGTATCGGTTTGTGTATAAGCGAAGAAATAAGGAGAAACAAGAATACAGGAAAGCGCGAGAAGGGTTTTCTTGATAGAGGGGTAAAAACAGTATATGTAGTGCTGTATGTTCTGTAAAAACCTCTGAATCGGTTCTAACTACTGTTTGCTTTGCCGGGTAAACCAGGCATGCGTAAAAGGTGGAAAAAACAAGGTAAAAGGTCTGTATTTATTCTAATTATTCTGTTACGCATCCACAATAGCAAATGTTAATGCAAACCTTCTGAAAATAACGCTAATCTAAATCTTGCTCACGCCGGACATTGTGACTCAAGTTTCTCCTGGTTTCCCTTTCACCCACACCGGATCAGTGCCATAGTAGTACCTTGAATTAAGACTAAGTCTTATATTTATCTTCATATCTTGGACTCTTAGCAGTCGAGCATTGGTTCTAAGTTCGCGCCCGACGGCCGGCTGTCCTGACTTTTTTTTCAGGAGTTATACTTGTCAAAGCAGTCTAATGCCGGGATGGTATCTTCAAACTAGATCCTGGTCGATTTTCTTATTACACACGGTTGTCCTTCCCATATCCATCTCATTTAATACAGTAAGTTGACCCCATAAAGTCCAACGTAGTAAGGGACACAGAAAGGCCTTTAAAACGTTTAGATATATATTTTTTAAATGTTGTCAGTCTACAAGAGTTGAGTGTCCCCTGTGGGTGAGTGGTAACGCTCGTTGCCTTGTAACAAAAGGCTTCCGGGTTCAATTCCCGATGAGTACCCAAGTGGTTCGGATCCCACGTTAAACTGTATGTCCCGTCCTTAGGACGTTATCTTAATCTGATGGAAGGCAATAGAGGTGGCTCAGTTAGTAGAGCGCCCACCTCTGGTGCTAGGGGTCGTCGGATCTCTGCTCAAGCCATGTGGGTTTTGTGGTGGACCAACACCGTGTGCGTGGGTTTTCTCGGGGTGCTCCCGTTTCTTCCCACTTTCTTCATACCACCAATTCATCCCATCGTCCATACGGCCTGAGCCATAGTTACCTAAAGGTCTTCAAATAAATTCATCAAATTCAATGGAAGGCAATTGCAAACTACCATCGGTTCACCTTTCGCAGGGAACTTCGGGTAAGACCCTGCTCTCGGACAGAATCACAGGTTTGACAACAGTTGATAGATAATATTTTAACACCAGTTTGCTGCTATTATTTCTCGTACATGTTCATTTCTACGATTGCGTAACAGTGGAGAAGCATCGAAAGAAAGTGTCAGAATGAAGCTACCAAACGCTAATTCTATTGTAGATACGAGTTCCTGTCCGTCGCTCAAAGAGTATGTCATCATAAGAGTTACATCATAAAAGATGCGAAGTGTGAATGGTTTTGACATCATATTGTATGACTATCCATGTTATGTATTGTTCGTGTGCTTCTTCAGGTTTCAAAGCTCTCGCTTTCAATTCTAAAGAAAAAAAAACAACCTTTTTGTTCTCCACCCGAGTACAATTACATCCTTATGGACAAAAAGAAGTCACTGCGACTCCACCAAATGTTAGGCTTCTCCAAGATGCTTCTTTATTATTTCCATACCTTTGTGCAATCGTAGACCTCCATGTGGTGTGAAGCAAGATGTGACTTCTCGCTATGGCCAGAACCTTCATCTTCGCCTTCTGATTGTTTTCTTCAGTAACGGCGCCATTTCATGAAAAGAGGTGGGTGAACTATCTAAATTAAGTGAGGTAGAGATGACTAGTTGTGGTTTTCACAATATTTAAATTCATTTTACAATATCCTGGGAGGAGGCTGTCAAGGGGGATAGTTTATTAGCCACTAGTGCTTGCGAGAACATGTTACCCAGTAAGAACAGTCGTACGATCAACTTAGCTAATGGTACGGCTGTTGCTATTGTGTAATTTCTGTTACCGCAGGCACTAGTGGCTAGTAAATGAGGTCTTCAATAAATGGTACTTTGTCACGGGGATAGTTAAATAGCCGCTAGTGCTTACGAGAACATAAGTTACCCAGTAAGAACAAGTCATACTATCATCTTATAGTGGTACGGTTGTTACTGTTGGGTAACTTCTGTTTCCATGCTCACTAGCGGCTAGTAAACTATCCCCGTGACAACATAGTTTATGGGTGGTGAAATCCGGATGATGGAGTGATTGAACCGGATATGTGCTTTTGTACTGATAAATTTTAATTATCTTTTGTATTTACTGTCTGCTTATTTAGATCTCGATGTATGGTAAGGGTTGCCTTCTTTCTGTTCATGAGTTGCTCCGTAATACATGCCAATAGCTCACATCTACGTCAAGCAGATATATCGGGTTATCCCATAAGTAATGTCGTGTGTGCGATGACCGCTGCAAATAGTGAGTAGACCATAGTGAATAGGCCATCTAATGAGCAAATAGTGAGTAGACGGTACGTGCCATACCTGAGTCATATAGACCAGAGCACTTGATTGTGCAGCAGTGCGTAGAAGGAGAACGGTCTACTCCACATTTTGGAAGTGTGGCTTGTGTTTGATCATGGCCGTGTCGGAGGACCACATACTGCATGTCTTGCTGTATGAATTTCACCAGGGATATCGAGCCAGCGCAGCGTCACGAAACATCAATGCCGTATATGGTCAGGGTGCTGTCGATGTGCGAAAGTGCCAGAGGTGGTTCCTGAGGTTTCGGTCTGGTGACACCAACATCACCTATAAGCTACGAGAAGGGGGGTCCTGTGCAGCTGGACACCGATGCCCTGCGAGCAGCGATGGAGGCAAATCAAATGCAAACTCTTTACGAACTGGTCAGCGAACTCCATGTCACCCATTCGTCGTCATCTGCAGGACCTTAGGTACGTGTCGAAACTCGGAAAATGGGTACCCCATGCGTTAACGCCTCAACAGAAGCAGCAGTGAGTTGACCTATGCAGTTCCCTGCTCACCCGTCACAGACGTGAGTCCATGCTGGAGGGAATGGTGACAGGGAAAGAAACGTGTATCCTCTACCATAACATTACACACAAACGGCAGTGGGCACTTAAAGGGGACCGCAGGAACTGTGCCAAGTAATGTTCAGTGTTTGGTGGGATAATCCATTTTGAGCTCTTGCCACGTAACCAGACGATCAATGCAGATATCTAGTGTCAGCAGCTTGAACGCCTACGAACTGCATTGTTGGAAAAACGTCCTGCTCTGGTTAATCGCTAGGGTGTGCTCAACCACGGTGATAACGAGTGCCCACACACGTCAAAGAAGGACCTGTGCTAAGATCAAGAAATGTGGCTGGGAGAAACTCCACCCACCCGGCGTTTTCACCAGATCTTGCACCAACAGACTACTGTCTTTTTGGCAGCCTGCAAAACCACCTTTCCGGGAAAACACTGCAAAATAAAGATGACATGCGACGAACAGTGACCCAGTTGTTTACCTCCAAAACCGATGGCTTGTTTGAACGGGGGTTTTCAACAACTTTTTGACATGTGGCAAAGTGTTGTGGGGTCCGATGGATACTGTTTTCCTGACTAACGGTAGTGTTCCAGGTAAAATATTGTTCTTTTCGTCACGGTGCAAGAATACATTACTTATGGGATAAGCTGATATTAATTTCCTGAGTTGTAAGTATTTGTACTAGTAGTAGATAATTACTGTCTCTCTTAGTTGACTTGTGATGATATGCCATTTCTGTAAATACGCCAACTGGAAGTTTTTTTTTTTTAATTTCACTAAATATTCCATATAACTAGGGTGAGTGGTGACAACCAATCAGAGTCCTGTAACTTAACTCTGTCTAATCAAGATTATTGTTATGGCTAAAACAATACCATTAAATATACTTCAACCCGTTTCAATGTATGTCACACATAAATTATATTTCTTCATCAATTTTGTCCCAATCAATATAGTTCACCAATATTATTATCTGCATGTTCTAGTGTCCCCGTTTTGACTAAAGTTTCTCAGGATATTCCGGGATAATGCCTAAATTAAATCCCTGGTTGTTACGTTCCCATTTCTCGTCCAGAAATAGTGCTTGTCGAGGGGCGTCGTCCCTCAGATGTGTGGTAAGTCAGAGTCTAGACCACGTCTGCGTGTGTAGTACATAAAACAATACTGAACCCTGCCCATAAGCGAGCGACAAAGTTTACGAACTGTTTACAAGCACTGAGGTGACGATGCTGAGCGACGGGATGGTAACAGGGAATTGGAAAATTTCCCCTGAGTATTAATTACCTGGAGAAAGCCAGGATCGCCATTCGTTTTACCGGAGTTTGTATCAAGGGACCGTATCTTTACAACTTGAGACTGGTGTAGGTTGTTCATGGTAATAAAATCCACACATAGAATTTTTAACAGAAAGGACTGTTATCTAAGTGACTTGGTTTGTTAAAGACAAGGTCACTTTCAGTAGAATTTTGTGTGTGTGTGTGTGTGTGTTTGTATAGAACGTACAACACAACCTGTTCCTTCAACAGAATAAATTTATTTACCGCTTGTAGAAGAAAGTGACTGGTGTTTGTAACAACACTTCGATGACAGTTTCCTGTTAATTTTTTGAAGTGTAGAAATGTATAATTAATGTAAAAATTTGAGAAAATCTTTAAACAGAAAAAAATGCCCAACCCTTCTTCTGCCATTGCCACGACTAGGAGTGTTTGGAAATGCGAAACCATTTCCGATATTCTGATTTTCGAAATTCCAACCACACCAGGCTTGTGCTTATGGAACGTCGTGGCGGTAGTTTTAAGTGGGGGTTTGCAATTTATCCATATCCATTTGAAAAGTAAATAAATGGTAGCTCTCTTCCGGCAATTGGGGAATCCAGGTTCGATTGCCTGTCACAGCAGAACAGTTTTTGTTTGTATTTTTTAACTTTTTACCTTTTTTAGCAGAAACGTTTTGTGTAAAAGAAAACAGCATCTAAAGCTTTATAATTCAACCACTGAATGAACGAAGTTTTCGTAACACTGTCTATTTTAAAGTGTACTGTCTTGAAACAAAATGTCCTGGCAACGAAGTTTTTGTGGCCTCTTCCTGGGACTGGCCACTTCCATAAGTCAATGGCTCTGACATTCTTGCTCGACGAGGCCTTTCCACGATTTGTCCTCACGACAACAGTCGTGACTCTTGAACAACGCTGAGGAAGAAAAAGAACAAAGATCAACTGAAGAAGAAGAAGAAATAAAGGAAAACACTTTCTGCTTGAAATTTTCGCTGTCTCTTTGTTGGAGGTTGTAAAGAGATTAAGTGTAAAAGCATCAAACCATATAAAACAACCTGGAATCCGTGTTGAAATCACTGAATAATGTAGATAGATAATCCCACAATACTAATGGCTTAGTTATATAAGTTTTAATAACTATATGAATATTCAAAAATAACTAGATTTAGCTCCATAGTCTCTGAATTAGCAACACTGGCAGCTGACTGTGGTGTGAAGCAAATAAAAAATCTTGCAGTTTACTTTGACAATAGTTCAAGATTACTTTGTTGTCTGTCTATTTTGAGGACCCTTGATAGCATCTAACAATAAGGGACCTCATAATTCCTTTTTTTTCGTCCGTCTTTCTATATCATGGACCACATAAGAGTTATCGTTGGAAATTTCTTTCATACACTGAAAATCCCCTGGCACAAAAAGTTAACCAAAAGTGAACTTTATATGAACGCATGTGAATTTTTTTGTGTGTTCAACGTGTCTTTTTATTGGCTTCTTACCCTTAGTGCACATTTTGCACACATTAAGTTCGTACATACCGAAGTTTACATGATCTAGAGTTTGTTTTCAGATCACTTTTAGTATATTTGCCAGTATGAAGTGACCATTTTGTGCATGAATTGGGTTGCTGGTGACGGACCAGCACCAAACTTGGCCTCAATATTATTCGACGCCGGGATAAGGGAGGCATTGACCAGGGCCTAAGTTGAAGGTACCAACCCGGTATTTAGCTGTGTGACAGGAAAAAAAACCCTGGAAAACCTCATTTAAGATGGTCGACCGGTGGGATTGAATCCACGACCTCCCGAAAACTAAGCCAACGCTCTAGCACTGATCCACGGCCGCATGGTGAAGCACCCAGTTGTCGACACATAGTGACGTAAGCGGTGTCAGCTCAGCAAACCAGAGTCGAAGTAGTACCCAATACATTCATAAAAGCAGTGTCTATGATTGAGGGATGGCTGAGTTTTGCAACGTAAGAATTTTTTGTCAAGGAATTAAATGGTTAAAAGGAGAAAGTATAGAAGCAGCAATCACAAACATAGCTTAAATAGATGAATGGAGTACTACTTCGAACAAGGCCCGCGTTTTTTTACTACAAGCAAACATTAATTTTGGCACCACTTCTTCACCGCTGATTACGCCTTCCTTAATCTTTATACGCCGGATAGGAATTTCAAGAAAATCGTAGACCTTCACGTTGGGTACACCTCCTAATTGTCACAGGGACATGAACTATACCTCGTTGGAAAGCTAATGGAACACGGATTCCAACGAGGTAACTTGTGGTTGATCGTGCTCAACCCGTAGAAGAAGAAGAAGAAGAAATAAAAAATTGAAAATATATATATTTTTTAATTTGTGGAAGGCTGGCAACACTGTTATTCGTTGTACGCAAGAAAAAAATCTCACATATACGCCATATATTGGGAACAATCATATAAAAAAATGAAGTGCGTAGGTGCGATAGCAAGGGAGAAAAAAAATCGGAACGTCGTACCTTCTATGGTCACCCTGTATATTTTGTTTTGATGGACTATCGCATACCCTTCTTTATAACATCGCCCCTAATTGTCACAGGAACATGAACGATACACCGTTGGAAAGCTTATGAGATACAGATTCCAACGAGGTAACTTGTGTTCCCAACGTGCCCAACTCGTAAAAGAAGAAGAAGAGAAACTAAAAAAAAAACGTTTCTTTGACTTTTGTGGAACTCTGGCAACACTGTTATTTGTCGTAACCCCCCCCATTTACCCCTCGCAAGCCCAATGTCCATGTACAGGGTATCACTGGTTAGTATATTCATGTATCTCTGTTGATACCAATTTTTATGCTTCTAACTCCTTTGGGGGAAGTTGTCCCCCATATACTGAGGGGGAAGGGGAACTAAAAACACCAAACTTTGTGCCCCTCCACCGCGGGAACCCCGACATGGATGAAATTTAAATCGTTGGAAAGCTTCATTCTTCCTGAAGAGATCGCCACCTAAATCATCCCTCTAGGTTAATTAGGAGCTGAGCTACTGAGGTTTAAAGTTCTGGCTCAGTCCTTGAGCCGTTCGGCGTCTAAAGGTTTAATATTATTATTAATGAGCTTTCATTTTCTGAGACTGTCGTCAATTTTATAGACATTAAGACAATATCAAAAATATGGCAGACTGTCAGTACAATATAAACAAACAATCATTTGAGTTCGTATGATTAATTGACAAATTTGTCTAGAAATTCTGAGGAAACTAATGCACAAAACATTTATATACACGTACAGAACGAATAAAAAGAAACTTAAAATGTTTTTAGAATATTAAAAAATAGTGGTTCTAAATAAATATATAATTAATTGTATGGGCGGTAACAGCACTATGGCTTACGCCCGTCCCGAGTACTTGATTAGTCATTATGTACAAAATGTAATAAAGAAAGAGGAGCTAATAACACTCAAAGACACATACACTTTTTAACTTGTTAGAGAAATCAATTATTCAATTTAAGGAAAATGTAAGAACAACTGTTCGTTTCAGTTTTCAAATTCTATTCTAGCTTTCATACGAATTATCCTAAAATACTATTTGTATCTTACCAATTAATTGTCATAGTGGTCAGGCCAAATAAATGTTCTTAAATAGATTTTGAACAATTTAAGCTTTAAAAACTTCCTTTCTCACGCGCAACTGATATTGACAAGAATTGGACCACACACAAAAACATTGTGAAAGGTACCCATAGGACCGACTGTATTTTTACAATATAGCTCAACGCTTTTACATGAGAACTTCAATTCGGGACGGGCGTAAGCCATAGTGCTGTTACCGCCCATAAAATTCATGTTATCTTATGAGAACTTCAAGAAAGCAACAGAGATGGTGCAGTGAGTAGCTCTTGGTGTAGTTCTGAGCCTTCATTGTCCCATTCCTCTCCACGCGAAAGCATGAAAACAATGTAATTGACAACAAAGAATAGATCGGCCATTCTAATGACCAAAAACAATATAATGAAAGATCACAGTATCTGGGAGTTCCAAAGAAGAATTGACTACACAAAGCGTCAGATAGCAGATGCGAAGAATTTCGGGAAACCGGAACAGACCGAAAACCTATGGAAGTTCTAAAAACAAACTAACCAGACAGACAACACTAAAATAGTGAAAGACATAACAGCAACAGAGCAAACTACAGATCAAACAGCAAAGAAACCCATCAGTACACGGCTAGGTGATCACTAAATAGGCCAATCATCTACTACTATACAAGAGGACTGAAGTCAAAAACACCGGAATATCAGAAAGAGAGACTGATGTGTAACAAAAGGGAACCTCAGGTTCTGACAATCACTTCTAGGTTCATGGCTACACGCATGATCACATAGGACAAAACAAATTAAACCGGAAATACCGGTAAACCATCAACAATACACAACATTGTAGAACAAAAATGAATTGGGTGACGCTGGTACATTATAACTACAAAAAGAAAACAAAGGAGTAGAA
This sequence comes from Lepisma saccharinum, assembly GCA_022664845.1. Classification (NCBI taxonomy): domain Eukaryota; kingdom Metazoa; phylum Arthropoda; class Insecta; order Zygentoma; family Lepismatidae; genus Lepisma; species Lepisma saccharinum. The sequence goes on from JAGDQP010002168.1 coordinate 14,377, forward strand.
CGTCCTTTCTTATCATAGACAGAATCCAATCTGCTGGTCTGAATGGAACGGTCGGGATCCATGTCTCAGAATACTAAAAGAAAAGAAAAATAATAATAATGACAGTATCCACTTCATTTTTATGTTGTGTAGTAAATATGGGAGAAAATTGAACTATTATTATTTTTTTGGTAACTCCAAAATTTGGATTGAAATGTTATTCATGGCGCCGTAGCGGCTCCCCCTCACCTCGGCGCTCCAAGTAGCCGCTTGTTTCGCTTGCAACTTAATGTGGGGTCATTACTTTTCGAGTTAATTTGTAACGATGCCGCCCTAATTTTGAGCGCGTGTAGCTTCGAAACTATGCATATTCGAAATTTCCTCATAGGAACTTTTTTTTTATGTGAACAGTGGTCTCCCCAAGTTTGGGGCATGTTTTAGGGAAACACTGTATATATAAAAATCAGACTTGTTAGATTGGTACCTCCAGAGATGTATTTAATAAGAGGAAAATGTGAATGTGAAAGTATTGGATATGCCTCTATACTACTTCTCATACACTGGCAATGTAACTAGAGAGGTTAGTAGTATGTAACCGGATATGGTTAACTTGATAGAAAGCAGGGAAAGAGGTGGAAAACGTCAAATGTCAGAACCACTTTTCAGATCGGCGTCCTGGCAACCAATCGGGTTCTATCCATCAGTGAATTGGATTCTTGTTTGGAAGGAGAAAAGGAGAGAGAGATAGAAAAAGAGAAAGAAATTGTAACACTATACTTCCGATTCCTTCCTTTTTACCTTAACATTTCCTATGCTTTAAATGGTATACAAGTTTCTTGCCATCTTGGAATAGTTATATACAGGACGAGTGAAAATTTGTATCTATAGAATTTAGTGTTATTCTCCTTGACAAATACAGTTTAGAAAATTATCTTTCGATGTATATACAGGGTGTAAAAAAAAGAGATGTTTACAAACATTAGGAGTTGTATTTTGACATCGCAACGACCGAGCGACCGTGGCTCAGTGGTAGAGTGTTGGCGTAGTATTCGGGGAATCGTGGGTTCAATCCCAGCGGCCGACCATTCTGACTGAGGTTTTTTCCACTGTTTTTCCTCAGTCACATCAGGCAAATATTGGGATGGCACATTCAACTTAGGCCCTGGCCAACACCTTCTCACATCCTTTCCTCTCTCCTTCCCCGACCTGAGCCTTAGATGCCTCAAGGCCATAAATAATTGCAAACTGACATCAAAACGAGAAAAAAGTTAATATAAACATGGATCGAATTCCACTTCTTATTCGAGGTACAGGGTTTGCAACTTGGAACCCAAAATTGACCCCTTGCAATGATAAATACAATGAATATTTCGCCATAAATTTTAATCGATCTACTAAAATCAAAATTTAAGTTTTCGGAAAGTGATTTGTATCAACACAGTTAAGAAGTGACGTCATCGGGTGGTTAATGTTGTCAACCTGATAAATCGATTATTTATTTTCAAATGATACGACGTCATTCATCAAATATGTGGCATCCTTGAAGATAAACAACATATGTGAAGCACAGAGCGCAGTGTTCCAAATTGTGAACGTTATACCAGGTTAAGCGTGAAAAACTGCAACTTTTCTTCAAGGGGCAAACTTTAACAGTTTGCAACACTGCGTTCTGTGCGTCACATGATGTTTACTCTCACTGGAGGATACCACATATCCAATAAACTGACATAGTGCCATTTAAAATAAACATTATACCAGGATGGCAACACTCAGCATCCGATAACATCACGTCTTCTTCTAATATCTACTTTATTGACACAAATGACGGTCTTAAGAAAGCAAATTTTATTTTAGTGCATCGTTTACGATGTATGACGAAATTAATTGTATTTATCATTGAAAGTAGTTCATTTTGGGCTCCCAAGTTGGAAACTCCTGTGTCCTGAAAATGAAGCGGAATTCTATGTTTATATGAGCATCTTGTTTCGATGTAGAGTCCTGCAAATCTAGGCCTGCACCAGCCCGGTCCGACCCGTGCAGTCCACCACCCCGTTTAGTTCTTTTTTTCTTTTCTGCTCAGTTTCCCGGGCTTTTAGACCAATTACGTAACAGAAAACATTGGCCCGGTATCATGAAAGCAAATATTTTCCCTTTCTTTTAATAGTAGCAAGTTTATTTTTAATAATAGTGGTCTGCACGGGTCGGGCGGACTTGTGCGGGTCTGGGTTTGCAGGACTCTTATTTCGATGTCAGGAGTCACCTCCAAAAGTTTTCTTTTTTAACATCCTGTATATACATCGGAAGCGAAATTTGCAAGCAGTAATTTTGTAAATGTATAGTTTTCGATCAATTAAAGCTAAAGTGTACAAAAAAATTGTGTAACAGGCCTATACACCCTGAACCTGCCCATCAACAAGAAGAACCGAGCGACCGTAGCTCAGTTGGTAGAGCTTTGATTTCGCATTTCGGAGGTTCTAGTTTCGATACCAGTGGCTGACCATCTTGACTGAGGGTTTTCAGCGCTTTTCCTCAGTCATACTAGCCAAATGCCGATGGTATCTTCAACTTAAGCCCTACTCGACTCTTATATCTCGGTCTGAGTCGTAGATTCCTAAAGGTCATAAATCAATTCAACCACCACCCTCGCAGGACTTAATTTTCTCTGAATTCAAGAGCTTCATTCATGGTTATAGGTTTTGATATTCACGACAACAATGAAGAAAAGCTAAAATTAAAAATCTACATTGATCGAACTCTTGAACTGGTTATGAACTTTCTTCCCTGAAAGTTAGAACTCTCTAGGCTTGAATTTGTAGGAGCAGCATTGAAATTTCGTGCAACGATAAAAATACATTAGACATATATGGAGGTAGTGTTGCCATCTTTTGTTGGAGATGTTTGCATACCGGTAAGCGTCATCGTGATTCTCACAATAGTTATTTTGTGTATTCTTCAGAAATACATTTTTAGAAAAGATTGCTGTTGTGGATACGTGTATTTTATTTATCAACTAAAGTCATTCTTCCTGTAAATATCTATGCAAAAGAATCCTGGAAAGAGAGAAATAAGTTAGCTCTAGGATGCTGCAACCTCGTTGTCATAGTAACAGTTAATTTATATCGCAGGTCATATTACGTTACATAAAGTTAAGTAGAATTTTGCTGGTAGGAGGAGCGTATATAATAACACTACATTACCTTTTCTTTCTCTTCCATCGATTCTCTCCTCCTACGAAGCTGAAGGGTATGTTAATTTGCAGAAAGTAGTTTCACCCAAAAGCTTTCAGAGTATATAAGAGGCGTCTTTTCCTTTTGGTAAAGATAACAGACCCTTCTAAGCAAGCTAAGATTTAGTATGTCTCCATAAAAACAAAGGTGTACGTTTTCGTAGCACCTACGTGGAAAGAGAAACGTTAGCGCGTGTTGTCGTGTGTGTTAGTGAGTTTGTTTGAGAATTGAGTGTAGTGAGTTAGTTTGTTTCAGAGTTTAGTGAGTTAGTTTGTTTGGGAGTTTAGAGAGTTAGTTTATTTTGGAGTTTAGTGAGTTTGTTTGGGAGTTAAGTGAGTTAGTTTGTTTGCGAGTTCAGTGAGATAGTTTGCCTGAGAGTTAGATAGTTTATTTGAGAGTTCAGTGAGATAGTTTGTTTGAGAGTTCAATGAGATAGTTTGTTTGAGAGTTCAGTGAGATAATTTGCTTGAGAGTTTGATGAGATTGTTTGTTTGAGAGTTTGGTGAGGTACTTTGTTTGAGAGTTTGGTGAGTTACTTTATTTGAGAGTTTGGTGAGTTCCTTTGTTTAAGAGTTTAGTGAGTTATTTTGTTTGAGAGTTTGGTGAGTTACTTTGTTTGAGAGTTTTGTGTGTTATTTTGTTTGAGAGTTTGGTGAGTTACTTTGTTTGAGAGATTAGTGACTTACTTTGTTTGGGAGTTTGGTGAGTTACTTTGTTTGAGAGTTTGGTGAGTTACTTTATTTGAGAGTTTGGTGAGTTCCTTTGTTTGAGAGTTCAGTGAGATAGTTTGCTTGAGAGTTAGATAGTTTATTTGAGAGTTCAGTGAGATAGTTTGTTTGAGTGTTCAATGAGATAGTTTGTTTGAGAGTTCAATGAGATAGTTTGTTTGAGAGTTCAGTGAGATAGTTTGTTTGAGAGTTTGATGAGATTGTTTGTTTGAGAGTTTGGTGAGGTACTTTGTTTGAGAGTTTGGTGAGTTACTTTGTTTAAGAGTTTAGTGAGATAGTTTGCTTGAGAGTTAGATAGTTTATTTGAGAGTTCAGTGAGATAGTTTGTTTGAGAGTTCA
>JAGDQP010002168.1:25002-43242 GCA_022664845.1 Lepisma saccharinum
AATGAAAGTTTTTTGAAGGTGTAGAAAAGAAAGGAAAGTTTCTTTGAAAGTATAGAAAAGAAATGAAAGGTTTTTGAACGTATAGAAAAGGAATGAAAGTTTTTTGAACGTATAGAAAAGAAATGAAAGTTTCTTGAACGTATAGAATAGAAAGGAAAGTTTCTTGAACGTATAGAAAAGAAAGGAATTTTTTTTGAACGTATAGAAAAGAAAGGAAATTTTTTTGAACGTATAGAAAAGAAAGGAAATTTTTTTGAACGTATAGAAAAGGAATGAAAGCTTTTTGAACGTATAGAAAAGGAATGAACGTTTTTTGAACGTATAGAAAAGAAATGAAAGTTTTTTGAACGTATAGAAAAGAAAGGAAAGTTTTTTGTACGTATAGAAAAGAAAGGACCGTTTTTTGAACGTATAGAAAAGAAAGGGAACTTTTTTGAACGTATAGAAAATAAAGGAAAGTTTTTGAAAGTATAGAAAGGAAATTAAAGCTTTTTTGAAAGTATGGAAAGGAAATTAAAGCTTTTCTGAAAGTATGGAAAGGAAATTAAAGCTTTTTTTGAAAGTATAGAAAGGAAATTAAAGCTTTTTTTGAAAGTATGGAAAGGAAATTAAAGCTTTTTTGAAAGTATAGAAAATTAATTAATTTTTGAAAGTATAGAAAATAAATTATTTTTTTAAAGTGTAAAAAATAAGTTATTTTAAAGTATAGAAAAGAAATTGATTTTTTTGAATGTATAGAAAAGAAATTAAGTTTGTTGAAGGTATACAAAAGAAATTAAGATTTTTTGAAAGTATATAAAAAATAATTTTTTAAAAGAGTTTGGTTAATGGAAAATAAGTATGGTGAAATTAACACAATCCTTCGTGTAAATAGACGAATATAGAGTTAAGATAGAATAATTGAGTAGAAGCTTTTAGGGAGAGTATCGTTGTTGTATGGCACTGGTTCTTTTCCTAACCTTTTCCAACCCGCGGATTCCCTGCTACATCCGCACCCAGGTGCTAAAATGGAAGTACACATGCTTCAACAGTAATTCATATAGCTATAAACAGTAATGAAGTTGATTGGTGTTCTGCCCGGAGGTAGTTTATGATCCTAGGATCTCTCGGCAAGAAGGACCTATTGTTTGCCAAATTCTTCCATCGGTTCAAGGGTGAGGGATTAAGTTTAAGTGTAATTTGAACCACGTATTTCCCCTAAGAGGATCAAACCCGAACCTACCTAATTCAAAGTCGATGAACGAAACGTCAGATACCAATTCTTCACCAGACACGAGAACTGCCTTAAACGATTTCAGTATTGAATCAGCGACTGAAATCACACGAATCCATTATACCGGATATCCGAAGATCCGGAGCCAACCGGGTAGCCGTGCGGTCTAAGGTGCTAGGCCAACGAGTCGAAGGTCCCGGGTTCGAACCCCGGCAGGGGCATGGATGTTTGTGCAATTTTAACTAGGTGTAAATGGTCAAATCGCGACTGGGCAAAGTCAAAAGTAACTAAACTGCCACCCTATAAAATAAAGTTTACCGAAGATCCGGATCTGGCCATCCCTAGTATGGAGTATGAACCTATCACTTAATTTTGACGGGTTTTTGCAATTTCATTTATTTGTGATCTTTAGACAATTTTCACTCAGGCCGGGAAAGGGCAGAGAAAAGTACAATCACGCCATTTGCATGGTGTGAATAAAAATAAGTAAGAATGGGCTGTCGCTGGCATCGTTCCCAGAACCTTCGAACACTCTACTAACTTAGCTAAGTTGGTTTGGTGTTGAATCACTTTGGATTTCTTAGTACGTGTTTAATATTACTTCCTTGCCTTCTCATCATTACTTACTGGTTTCATTGTCATTTAGAAAAAGTATATAAAAAGATACTGTGTTATAGTTTTTTTTTTTTTTCGAGAATCTGTTACTAAGCAGGGGTCTTAACGGCTACAGATGTCAATATTTTTCATTCTGCAGTGTTTATTCTGTTAGATTTTTCCATTCAAGCGCACCTGGAGTTAATTTAAATGTTCCCTAATAAACAAATGTAAGTATGAATAATAGCATATGATTTACAATTTCATCTAAATATTATCTGTACGGTGTACATAAAACAATATGAATGACGGTTTTCTTCCAAACGCAAGATGGCGGATGGCCGCACGGTAAGATTAACGGGCGACCATTTTTAGCTTCAAAATTTGGTAGCTTGGGCATCTTCTTCTATTTAAATTCCTCCATGGCTATAATTGACCCCTAACCAATGCTCCACATACGGTAATACGACATATAAATTAACTGCCAATGCTCCACAGACGGTAATACGACGTATAAATTAACTGCCAATGCTCCACAGACGATAATACGACGTATAAATTAACTGCCAATGCTCCACATACGGTAATACGACTTATAAATTAACTGCCAATGCTCCACAGACGGTAATACGACGTATAAATTAACTGCCAATGCTCCACAGACGGTAATACGACGTATAAATTAACTGCCAATGCTCCACAGACAGTAATACGACGTATAAATTAACTGTCAATGCTCCACAGACGGTAATACGACGTATAAATTAACTGATTAAAAAGAGGAGCCGCGATGTGCCATCCTTAGAAAGGCTGGATTATGTTCCTCAAATTATAATTGTAATTATGTTTTCCAATATGTTTACAATAAATTTCCAATAAACATTTCAATGCTACCAGGAAAAAAAGTACCATTGTGTAGGGACAAACATGTAGTTGAAGACAATGATGTGCCTTCATGCATTCTAAAGAGATGTATTCCGTGTCGTTTCCTTTTACGGAGATGCTTGATTTGTGTTTGTCTTTTACGCGATTACCATTTTCTCAAAACAGCATTGTCGGTTGTATTTTTTTTTTTCATCTTTTTCATTTCCGTGCCGAGATGTCTGTGTAGCTGTTATGACGTGTCACCAATTGTCCCGTCCTTCACTTACATATTTCACACATACATACAAGCACTCAATCGCTGAGATAACAGTTTCCGTTGTTGTCACAAGCAGAAGGAAAATTGGGTCATCGGACCAAGGTTAGCACCCAAAGCAAGTCAAGAACACTTGATTTTAATCGTTTACAAGTCAAATTGATAAGGTATTGTCTCCGTGTGTGTCTGGTTTTCCTTCGTACCATCTTCAAGTTATGTTAATTTTAGTTTGGGATTGAAGTTCACCTTGCATTTCAGATGGCTTTTCGCGTCATTTATTTACTGTAAATGATCGAAACATTTAAATTTTACTGCCTGTTTATGTTATATTTTTGTAAATATAAACCTTGTATACAGGAAAGAGGTTCAAACGATTATTACGACAAAACTGAGAAGTTGTTTTGATTGGGAGTCGTATCAAAATCTGATTGCCAGGGAGTTTATCTGATTCATATTTTTTTTTTTTTTTTTTCAATAACGGTTTACTTCCTTGCGCCTTTTCTTATAAATCAGGCTGTACTAGTGCACTTGGACTGACAAATTTTCATGAACTTTCGAAAGACCTTTCACACACATTCCTCTGTATCTGCCCCAGTATGGTAGCCAAGCCAGTGAACGTTCTGCCGCGGAAATTGCAATATGCCAAGCAGTAAAGGTGCAGTTTCGTTTGTGCGATTTTCGCATACGAAGATCGCAAGCAACTGCTGCACGCGCCATTGCATTGACACGTTGAATAGAAATCAGTGAAGCCGGTTTGGTTTGCGCGTCGGACGCATGGTGTCGCTAGCAACTGTTGCAACGACTCCTTCGGAGAGGAGTCAAGCTGCAGCTATCGCATGCGTTGTAGAGTGTTGAGCAGTTTTTATTCGTGTTTTCTTTGAATTTGGAACTATTTTGTGCCAAATATGAACTTCAGCAGAGATGAGAATGAAAAGCTACGTCAAGAATACACGAAAATACTATAAAATTGTTGGTAAAATCCGAAATAAAGAGAATGCATACACAGATGTAGTAAGTTTGGAGCTCAATAGATGGCAGCAGAGTACTACAGCAGCTTGAAGTAACAGTATTGTTTGATATTGAACGAAAGTTGAGTTTAGTTTAAAATGCTGTTTATATTATTATTATAGTTGTTTGTAATCATGTCTAAAATTCTGAAACTGTAAAAATGTTGTTTACAGAAAGATCTTAAAACTTGTAATGCACGAAAAGTAAATTATATGACTGTATAGATATACTATGGCGTCGGGCACACGTTAAATGCACAAAGGAAACTACCCCGCTACATGCTTCCGTTGTACGTATTCACTGAATGCGGTCATTGCATACGACCATCGCCTAAACGAAACTGCACCTTAAGTTAGTAGCTACTTAAATTTATAGGTATTCTGGACTCCAAAACGTAAAGCCCTCAAATCAGATAACGATAGCTACATGACACCCACTCATTTCTCTTCCACTTAACTATATGATCTTTGGTAGTTTGGCTCCAAAGCTGCTTCCCAATATTGACAGTTCGTCACCCTCGCACAGCGTCGGACGAAAAATCTAGTTCATGAGTCCTGGCGGACTCAGTATTTTCGGACCACATTCAAATGTTTTATTTCCATAACAGTGTTGTATATAAAGATTTTAAAAACCTTCAGTCTATAGAGATAAGCCTCGGTGTAAAGTCTCCTTTCGTTCTTTTTGGTAACGCAAGTTATTCAATAACTTTCCACGCATTACAGATTTTACGCCTGACAACACTGGAATAGCATTCGATTGGCTGGTAGGATGGGGCGCGTATAATTTAGATCTGAAATGTGATAGCAAGGATTTTAGTTTTGAATCTACCTGTAGCGAGGTTTCCATCTCGAAAGCCAGGAAAAGCAGTGATTGCTTATGGCTAGCAATCGCGTTGACCATGGGACACCTTATTTAATGAAGCAAAGCCACCAGATAAATAAAGGCTTTATAAGGGCTTTCAAGACATTTAGTATTACACTCCAGTAGTGAATTAATAAAGTAAATTTAAACACAGATTGTTCGTTTGAAAGAACTTACACGTGCCTTCTCAGTTTTAACTCCTTGTTTTGAACGCCGTGAGTTGTAAAGGTAAGCCAGCCGATTACATACACTAATAATAAAATAAATATTAACAGTTTTAGCTGAAATAAGTTCAAAGCCGAAATAGTCATTTTTCTTTTTAACCCGGCATTTGAAGAGTTTCTGAAATGTATTTCTGCATATCTAATTTGAAGCAGTCCGAAAATACAAATACGGCACATTTCTGTTTCTTATAAAGTGATTAGACGTCCGGGGTTCGATTCCCGGTGGGGGCTCAAAAATTTCGCTGTTGACCCAGCATCGTAAGGACAATTGGGGAGCTGCTGTGAATAAAAGACAGTGGCGATCACAGTGAGAGCTTCGGCTCTCCTCTCCCAACCCGTCTGGTCAGCGTGGGAGTAGTAGACCAACTCCTCCCTTAGGGGAGAGGCCTCATCCACTAGTAGATTGAATATGGCTGTGATTTATTATTATTATTATTATATGTAGATTCGTTTGTCGCTGTTATATCGTCAATATTTAAGTGCTTCGCCGTTTGAGTAAATTAACAACATAACGACCATATTTGGGTTAAATTTCAATGAATGGAAGTTTGCATTGTATGTTGTATATATAATGTTTTCATCCTGTATAATACACATACAGAAAGGAAGGGATCTGTGGTCAATGTTACGTTTAATATCGTTGATTCCACAGTGACAAGATGATACGGAAGAGAAGAAGAGAATGCGTAATAAAACTCATGATCCTCACCCATAAGACTTCTCGCATTTCCAGAACATAGCTCTGAACTTAATGGTCTGTAACGGTTTATTAGTCGAAAGAGAATGGCCTGGACATGCACGAAGAATTTGATGTATATATGTGTGTGATGGGGAGCGAGGGTTATGTGTGCGCTTACATTTTCACACACGGTTTTACATTTACAACTTCAAATTACGAGATTGCAATTTCATTCGATTAATTCCACCAATGTAACGGTGAAATCGTAGAAAATAAATGGGTATGGATTTTCCTTGTAAAGTTCTTTTCAGTCTTATAAAGTTCAAATTCTGTCCTTTATAGAGATCCACACGGTTGGACCAATTTATACTAAACTCTGCGCGATAATCTCATTTGACTAAAGATCGTATTCCAGTGGTTCTCAACCGGTGTGTCGCAAGGACTGCAACGAATCAAGAGATTAGTCGATAGTAACATGAACACACGACCGAGAATTGTCCCAGCGTGACCAGCTTTTTGAGCATGGAAACTGGAGACTGTTCTCATGGCTAGTAGCACCACCTAGCAGAGAACTCTTCAACTATTGCGTTCTTGGGAGGTGTCTACTGTCTGATGTGCCACGTTGATTGATCAGGGTCTGAGGAATGCTGCTACTAAATCAAAAAGTTCGAGGAACCACTATATCAGATCACGTTTTGATACTTTTGGGGAAAGTAATGGCTTGGATAATTATCTAGCTACCATCCCTGCATTCACTAGGTGAGACTGAGGCAAACCTTGCGTAATCATAGGATATTCAGTAATAGGACTCGGAACCTGTTTCCCTTTCCAGTGCAGAGGCAAAGTCCCCGACGATAACCACTGAACTACCGGGTACTGGATAACAAGTCTTATGTCTCAAAGTTTATGCTAAATATTTTACAGGCGTAGATTTGAGAGAGTCGTTAAATAGATAGAAAGATAAGTAGATATATATAAAGACGAGATGATATGGACTGGATAAGTAGATAGATCGAGAAATAAGAAAGAACTGGCAGGTTGCTCAGTTTACCAGGCAATGCCTAAACTAGCTTTCAATTCGTTAATTAAGTTGGCCAAAAATCGAACTTAATTAAAACTTGAGCCCCTCCCCTTCTAATTGAATTTAATTTCTTTATGACCCTTTTGGCATCTTTGTCTCAGACCGGGATAATGTAAGTAAATGTTAGGGTGGGGTGGGGGGTGAGTTATCGGCCTTACTTAGGGCACCATTCCGGGCATTCGCCTGTTGACACTGAAGTAAAACTAAGGAAAGCCTCAGTCAGAGTAGTTAGCCGCGAGGTTCGAACTCGGAACCATTGTCGATCCGAAGTACGCGATATTACAGCCTTGATCACGGAGGGTATGGAATTTCCCCGCACTGTTTTAAGATTATGCTCATAAAAATGTGCTGTATTAACCTTCGTCCGCAACAAGAATGGTTATTCCCTCTAATGGTTTTTGTATGTTAAATTGGGATAATTGTACACTTAAAGTTCAAAGTTTATTGGCAATTCTTGGTACGAAAGGGTCATAAAGGGAGTTTTTAAGTCTTGCGTTCAGACGAGAGACTTTCATAACGGTATATTAAGATATACAGTAAATGACAAGAATTTGTCGTTAAGAAGTGAAAAAAGAAGAATGCGGCGTGTCTTGCTGCAAACTACAGTAATTCTGGAGTCGTTTCTTGAGTTCGTTTTTCGTGATCGCGTGAAACTTTGATTGCTGTAGTTATGTTCTTCTGAATGGTAATGTATGCATTCGTAGGAGCGCATGTGTGGTGGGTTTAGGTCACCCAGGCCTTTTTAGTAGAAATCAGCTTCCTGCAGTTCTGCTTTTATATGTGGAGTTGGGTCGTGGGTGAGCGTCAGTGACGTTGTAGTAGGGTGACGTTCTCTTTTATTCTCCCACATATGTATGGTATTATTGTTGACATTTATGGATGTCATATTGTATCGACGAATCATATTGTTAGTAATTGCAGGTGTCACATAATAAATAATAATAATAAGTCACAGCCATATTACTACTGGATGAGGCCTCTCGCTGGAGGGAGGAGATTGGTCTACTGCTCCCACGCTGACCACACGGGTTGGGAGAGGAGAGCCTAAGCTCGCACTGTGATCGCCACTATCTTTTTATTCATAGCAGCTCCCCAATTGCATCACAATGCTGGGTGGGCACCGTTCCAGACCCACACACCTTGGGAAAAAAATATTTGGCAGCGCCGGGAATCGAACCCGGGATCACACAATCCTAGTCAGCAACGCTAACACGAGACCAACGGGGAGGTGTCACATATTGTGTGTTATGTCTTTAAGTAAGACTACATTTTGACAACCTAGTGAGCAGTTGATCAGCCAGACATCTTACCTTTTCAGCATGTTGATGGGTAAAAATTCAAATGCGTATAGGTTTTTGAATTCGAATTTGGATTCACTTGTGTCTCTTAAGCATTTTGGCTTCAGGGTTAGTAGGCTTTTGACCTCTGGTGTGCAATTAAATGACTGTTACATTTTTATGAGAACGTCTTCCCTATTTATATCTCATCCACAAATGCAAGTGAATCGTAACATGTATAAAGAGGTGTACAGGGTGTTCCATATTTTAATGTTTATTATTGGGTTATCAGATACAAGCTCAAGTCAAGAGTACAATCAAACTAATCACAATGACATGGCATTTGAAATACTGACAGATTGATATGTGGCCGTCTTACTGTTCGACGTAGTGCAATATGTCGTTAATAAAGGTCGACTCGCTTTAACCTGTCAATGTCACAATAAGGATTTGTTTACACTGAAAACAATTTTCAAAAAACGTGTCACAAAAAAGCCTGAAACTCAGATACATGGAAATTTCTAATAATTTTTACCGATGCAAAATTCAGTTTCCAGGTCAGGTTACAAGTCCAGCGTCGTACCGACTAGGAAAGGTGCTAGTCACAAGTAAAGACAAAAACAAAGCACCATCGAGAGTCCAAAATGCGTTTTCCAAACTACGAAGACATTCACAAAATTATTCCCAAGAATTATTCGCTACCACGACTGAGGCCATGTTTTAATACCGTTTCATTTTGGTAGATGGGGATCGGAATCTCCATTGATTTCCCATTTCTGAATGTAAATCGGTCGCCACATACTCAATCCCCTTTCCTTTAGGGTGTCAGTGTTTTTTCTCAGTTTTAGGGGCAGCACTTCTCATTTCTGTAATATTGTGTCACGTCGACTAATGGGGCTATGGGCACATATCAATGCGTCAGTGTTTTAAATTGCATGCTATTGCAATTGCTTCGGTGGTGGTGTTGACTTGTAACCTGAAAAAAATCGTATGAAAATAGTTTCTTTTTTGGAACGCCCTGTATTTACCTGTAGATATATTTCATGCGTGTCCCCAGTGGTTGAATCTTCGTATCCTAAAATGAAGGGTTTCGGGTTGAATCTTCGATGGACGGGTGGGTACACAAGTCGTTTGGATACCATTGAAATTGTAGGTCCGTCCTGATAACGTTAACGTCGTTTTCGTCCATTGAGATACAATGGAAAACCACTATCAGTTCGCCTTGTCGAGAGACCTGATCAAAATTCATAAACCTATCCCTTGGCAGAACACATGATAGGTGATACCATCTTAGTTAAAGGTGATGGATTAGAATTTCTTACGTTGTTAATATTTGATACTTCATTTACTTTGTATTATGTTATATTACCATAATGCAATCAAAGCACGTATTTAGCAAAAAATTTCTAAAAGCAGATAGTCCAACATAATTATATCTGTAAATTTAACTTGATTGGCGCAACTTTGGGTCGTGCTTTATAGGTCATATTCACTGAGAATTTCCAGGGTTTTCCTTCAGTTTCACCAGGTGAATGTGAATCATGGTTCGTAGCCAAAGGTTCAATTCATCGGTTACCTACTCTCGGAAGAATACTCGCCGAGAAACGTAATTTCTGGGCTTCTCCATAGGTCCTCCTTGTATATCTTATAAATGCAAACTCAGTAAATGTTAATAGCGAAATCATGTTGTTGCGATGAAGCATACAGTCAAGATCTATTGGTAGCTATTAATAGTGTTTCCTTATGGGTTGTTGCATTGTACCGTTCGCTTTAGAGTAATTGGGAGTTGTTCTCAATGATTGGATGGATTACATTTGGATTAGTGATAATTAAGCTTACACTTGCTATTGGTTAATAATTTATGACGTGATTCTGTGTTCATGTTGATGTCTAATACTTGCTAGTATTAGTGCATGTTGTAGGGGAAGGGAGGTCAAGTTGGAACGCAGGGCAATTTTTTTGTTTGTTTTAAAAATACATTATTAGTTTACTGCCTCACAAAGTAGTATAGGTGCACTCATTACACTACTTAAGTCATTTCGAAAGTAGAAATACGAGAGTTATGCTTTATTTAAAAAAAAAAAAATACTTGCTTCTGCAATTTGTAGAACGTTAAAAGAAACGCCAATGCAATTTAATACTAATGAACATAATTGCATTACAACATACATTATCAGTTTATCAATTATTATTATTATTATTATTACATTTGTGTTATATATAAAAAATCTCGTGGTATAGTGGTGAAAGTGGTGTCAGTTAACCAGAACATCACTTGCAACATAATTGTGTTCTTGCAACATAACATTTAAAACTGCATGAATGTGGTAAGATCAAAAATTGTAATTGTAAGAGTCTTGTACGAGAAATACAAATTAGTTATTTAGAAATAATCATTGATCAACACTTGAGATGGAATCTGCACATTTAACGTGTAATAAAACTATTACGGAAATTATCTTATAAAGTTGTTCAGCTTAGAAATATAGTGAACATTAAGACACTACGCATAGTGTGTACAAAGCTTACTTGAATACGGCATAACAAGCTGGGGTGCGGCTAACGAGACGCATTTAAAACCATTAATTGTTCAACAAAATAACATATTAAGAATATGTACAAACGAAGCGTATGAAACAAGAGTAGAAAATTTGTATAAAGAATTCTCGCTACTTTATCTACCTAAATTGTACATAAAAGCTGTTCTAATGTATTTTAAAAGAAATGAAAATGAATGCCAAAGAGTACAACATATCCATGAAACTAGAAGTTAAACACAACTAAATTTAGAATAGACAAGAACAAATAAAGAAATAGCAAAATGCCATTCTAGTAGCATGGCACCAGAAATTTACAATAATATGTCCATATATATAAAAACAGAGAAAAATTTAAACAGGTTTTAAAAAAAACTGATGTCAAAATGGGTAAAAAATCTATCAAATGAAGAAGTAGAAGCAATCTTAGATTAAACTTGTTGTTATATACAAATGATCTGGTAGCATTGTAGTATTATAGTATCGTAGTATGTATATATTTTGTAAATAGGTGCTGGTTATACATTGCACTCTATTTGATGACAAAAAAGATGTATCTATAAAATAACAAGGTAATAATAATAAACAAGAAATGACTTGAGATGCTGGCTCACACACAAGCATCAGCTTATGTGAGCCACTTAATCTGTATATATAAGAAAATGTAAATCAAAAGAGAGAAAAATAAATTCAAATTCAACATTTAGGTTACATCTCGGGTTCATACCAGTTTTCCACGAGTTTTTCTTAGTAGATCCATACTTCGGTATCTACAATAGATGTCGTAGCCATCATCCCTCGTACTCGTTTCTCTTGGCGTATGTTGTGCTTGCCGAAGAACGTCATCTCTGACGTCGTGCCCCGTTTATTACTGGAAGAGATAGAGAGAAATGTATTGATGTACGAAAGGAAGCGGAAGAACGATGTTTCGAAACAAATTGAATATACTCTACGATTGGCAAGTACTTTGTTTTGTAGTCTCTGTAGATGAAAAATGAATGTACAGCACTATTATTACAAGGCTTGTTCCGAAAAGATGAAAAAATGAGCTCTGACCTTGAGGGAACACAGCACGTCACAAGGAGAGAGTGGATTGGTTTTGCTTCCTTCTAACAATATTGCCACCCCTATGTCGTTCTAAAATCAGTTGTATACTTTTATTTTATTGAGAGTTGAAAGTTTCTCTGGCGACAAATAAACGAGGAAAACAAGATTTCTTAAGACGGGTGCTCAACTATCAACACCCGGGAAGAAAAGATAAAGAAGAGAGGAAGCAATTGACAACATTGACAAAGGAATCATTACGAGAACAATACTGTATCGTATCTGTTTGATTTAACCGTTTATTTTTCCTGTTCCTGTTTATTTGTCATGTGTCTGCTGGTTTTGTGCCATGGTCCCAACACTCGGTCAATAGCAGGAGAAGTGGGGATTAGATATGTTTCCTAGCCTCCAATTTTGAGAACACACCAGTCTGCAATAATGAAAGATCAAAGGTAACAGGTCCCGACCTGCATGTACTACACAGACGAATCTGTACGTACGAAAATTACTTAAAAAGTTATACAGTTGGAAACATTGTCAGTTAAAGAGAAATTGAGGAAAACATGTTGCCTGTCAATTCAACCAGCACCTTTTCCCAGAGCTCAACTCTTCTGAAGTTGCCTGTAGATACATCAGTTTAAACCCTATTTAGGACTTCGCACAAGTAACACAGATAGTGTACACAACCAAATAACTAGCAGGCTGTCATGTTCCGTGGAAGGTGCAGGAAATACCAGGTAATTTCCTATCCTGCCTCGACTACAGATAACACCCAGCCTGATACTTGAAACCGTAGGCGTCGTTAGCTTTTAAATATTGTTGAGAACATCCTACATTTAACATGCTCAAGTTATTTTTTAACTGCACACTTTGAATTGGTTTAATATGCTGGAAGAAATGTTAACGATTAGTAACTCATAGTCTATAGTGCAAAAACTTTCATTCAGAAGCATTCAAGAACAAAGGATGGGGGGGGGGGGGATATATTTCCCATCACCGACACCCCATAAAGACATTTAAAAATTAAATTATAAATAAAAAAACATGCTGGTATTCTAAAAAAATGTCACTTGCCCTCCTCGAAATAAAATCCTAGGATCTACCCTACAATCTTGAGACCTACCACAACAGTAGGTTCTAAGCATAAATTTCTAGATATTGTTCCATAAAATAAATTAATTTCAACACGAAATACATCAAAAAGAGTTAAATCCAGCCTTAATAAAGCTGTGATACATTAATAGTCGTAAAGCAAAGCCTGTGTAGCTACTCGTGTTAGAAGAAAGGAATCAAATATGTTATTGGTTATTCAGCTAAACTAACATATGAAGAGGCGTACTTGTAGGGGCCGAAGTTTAACTTACATTGGATTTGCAACCCTTAGAAAAATCTGCTACCAACAGGTTGTCTCTCCAAGAAATCCTAGTGAGGACACCTATAGAGTATTTCAATCGTAACTGACTTCTGTTCATTTGCGAGTGCAAGATTAAGTTCGTCCATGCATGTAAACTCGTCACTAAGAACTTGTCACTCAAAATTGTTCACTAATAAATAATCAAGTATTACAGAGAGGCAACGAACAAGAACCTAATAAATGAGCTACTTCGGTATCTCGAATATACAGATACAATACGTACGCACTACAACAACTTTGATGATGAAGTTCTGATAAGTCTCGGTTTCAAGTGTTAATACTATGATTTACCCAAACCACATTTAATATCGTAGAAGAAATTAAACATTGATATGAGGTATGACTTGGGTTGCCAACCTTAGAAAATAAAATTTGTGGTATCCCTCACAAATTACCATGGTATAGCCGTGCTTTCAACAAACTTATCAACCATTTATTTGGCCCTACCGGTAAAATGCCGATAAGTTCGCGACCTTAGACATGACACAGAAAATTATTGGGGGTGGGAGGCGACATGTCCCCTCCGACCCCTGCCTAACGACGCCCGTGCTTGAGACATATTTGGACCGTAAAGTCAGTACAGATCAGAATTATATATATTTAATAAATAAATAAATGAGAATGTGTATTCATGTGAAATGTTCTGGTGTTTTGTATAGTGCCCATTACTACCCTCGTCTTAGTTATTTTTAGTAGTGAATACATTTCGTTACAAACATTTAAGCAAGAGCAAAATTTCTGCGTCTATTATATCTCCCAGCTGGCACTTGACATTTGCCAGAAATGTAAATAATATCCATTCCACAGTTCACGTGTTCATTCTGCTACTTTCGAGTTGTAAGTAGCCTTTATATTTTTGTGCTTTTTCCATCTACTTCTTGAAAATACATTTTTGTAAGATCGTGACTTCCACAAATGTCACCAATTCATTGTTATTTTAAGTTTTTCTTTCTTTAATCTTTTTAATATTTCTGGAAATGTTCAAGTGGGCAGCTTGGGCTTAGATATTCAAGAGAAAATGCTCGCAGTTTTGAGTGTACTCTTAGCATATGGTGCCTGCTTCCTATCACGCTAAGTGGCCTCGAGGGAGAGTTTTTCAACTTACAACTCCTACTTCAGAAATGAAACTTGGACCACCATCTTTTCCTTTTAACTTTATCGCGCACTGGTTCACAAAAACTGCTTTTTCAGGCTATTTTGTTTTCCCTTCCCCCTTCGTCGCTCCTGCTTTTGTACTTTTTTATGCATTCATTCACCTTCTGTGGGTGGATTGTTCTTGGATGCGTATGCGTTGTTGAAACTGGCGCTCCTCAGGGAAGTATACTTGAACATTTGCTTCCTCTCTTTGTCTCTGAAGTTACAAGAGCATGGCCCGTTGATGTGATAAAAGCTGGTTTTATTGTGTTTTCGTAACCATATGCGTCATTTCCTTCAGCAACCTGTTTTCTTCAATTTGCCTGGAGTCACTTCTGGACTTGTGCGATCTCCGTACCGTCAGTCAATTCTCTGAGGGATGTTCCCGTTTTTATCGCTCTCCAAACTTCGTTATGAGAGTGCTTAGCGAGCAACAAGCAGAATTCATTTTGCGAATTGTTTTTAACTTCTCTATTTTAAGAAAAAAAAACTTAGTTATAAGTTACAAGATATTCTGATGAAAGGCAGATCATGTACCTCTACTAGCCAGTATTTTATCGATTCGTATGTAAAGTTATGAAAAATCTTATTATATTTATATATAATATAAAATATGTGCTAACCTGAGGTAAATATCACTGTGGTGATTTTCAAAGTATTTTACTCCGGAGGAAATGTACTTCTCCGAAAATTGCCGACACTTCTCAAAGATGTGTTTGAAACCACCTTTCTGCATCCCATTTGCAGCTTACAGAACTTTGATTGCCTTTTGTGTTGACGTAACCTACGTCTATGTTGAGAAGAGAAAAGAATGTTACAGGGGGCCGAATTAGAATGAAGAGTGTGCAACAGTTTCAATACCTTTTTTTAAAGCTAAGACGGAAGTGAGGTATTCTACATGGGGATGAGCATTATCATGGTGTAGTTTCCAACCATTTCGATGAAATGTCGACGTTTCTTACGAACCATGTTCCATCAGCTTCGTCAAAATAGACAATAGTTCGCATTAACTGTTGTATTCGCTGGTTGTACATGGTTCATCACGGCTACAGTACTTATACCATCTGATCAGTAGCGGCTGCTGGCAACACGCGAGAACCACTGTGTTTCTCAAATGATTCACAGCATTCCCGAAATTCTTTTGACTTCTAGTGTGCTATAAGAAGTGAGTACACACTCACCGTGTGTTTGCATCAGCTTTTCGTAGTATATTTCTCTAAATGAGCACAGAACCTCAGTGATGTGCACTGTTCTGCTGTGCTGATGCCATAACTTGAATTGGTGGGTTACCGGAAACACAAGCTTCTTCAGAGTTTATTACTGCAGGTCACGGGTAGCACACACAGTTCACCCACACGAAGGATGTGGATCATCTGATATTGTTTGCTTATAAAATCTAGCATTTCTGTTTTTAGAAGATCCGTACAACGGATCTTGTGCAATACTTTGGCTTCAGTGTTGGTGAACTTATTAGCTGAAATTCGGTTCATCAACGTGAAGGAAAATTCGCACAATGATACTTGATTAAATAGTAGGAATAAATGTCACGTCTTCCCAGATTGATTTCCTGATATTTAAATGCCATAATGGATCCATTTTGCATGATTTTCCGGAAATACCTACTTGTTCTTGTAGGATATTCGTCTAAATAGTGTCCTTTCAAAGACAGTGTCCTTTCAAAGACAGTGTCCCATCGTTAGCATAATGTCTCTCTATCGCCGGTTTTTATCTGGTGTTTTGAGACTGGACTTCGTAAGATAATTAGATAGCCAATTGGCATCACGAAGCTGTCAATTAGGCGTGTTCGGAATCCTGGAATGTCGTAATTTCGAAAGATGGAATGTTGGAACTTCCAGAATCGAAGAAATTCCGAATTCCGGAATTACTTTTCCGAACAACCCTACTGTCAACACAAATTGGTAGCTCGTACTAGATGTAGAGCCCTGGACTGGTCATACAGTGAAAATGGTTGAGGGAAGGAAGATCGCTAACTTACTCGTACGAAGTTGCGAGGTCACTAGTTTTCTTTAAAAATCCTTTTTCCCCTCTTTGATGATAAAATGACATCGACGGTGTAAAACCACCAGAAGTAAAGAGATTTCATCTCTTTGCGAGCACAGGTTCCTAGGAATACGGATTGGCAATATAACCGTTAGAACATCCTTTTTAGGTACCATCCCAGTACTTATCTGGAAATCCTTGAGGAAATCCAAAATGGCGGACGAAATAATGACCTGTGTCGCTTCTCTAGGGTCAATCCGAGGTCAGTCGTTGCCGCTAGACTATTGTAGTGGGTCTTTATATTTTTCGTACATTTTTTTCTGGAAGCAAACTGCGTCCTAAGATGAACATAATTTTTGTTTTGGTGTTCAGTAGTATCTCTGAAAGATGCTTTCGTAAAGCAAAATAACCTATGGACTTTCAACCATTGCTTTTTAGTGATCTTTTTAAAATGCCATTTTTTGTATTGCTGTCAAGATCTCTCATCTGATCTCGTGAATCCACCAGATTTTTTTTTCATGCATTTTACTAAAAGAGGTTTAATTTGAGATTGTCTGCTTTTTTCCTTTCCTTTTTAAGATTCGCCAAGCGAACTTCGGGAAAGGAATTTGTATGTGTTGCTCTACCTATCGCAAACTTTTTCGGATACCAACTGAGCGATAAAAGTTTTTTTCTCCCTAGATGTCAGTCGGTAATTACAGCCAAAAATCCGCCGTATCTAAAATATCTCAGCCTCTTTACTGGGTAAGACTCTTCTCATTAGCATCTTCTGAGAACTGTACTTTAGGTACGTCAGTCACCCATTTTAATGAGTGTCAGGCTTCATTAAGTATGGCGCTTCATCACATCTTTCTCTCTTCTGTCTGGAATTTCATTATAAATTCCGTTTTTCTTCTCTTTTAGCGGCATCTTCTCATTACACTTTGTCCGTCTGCAACGCTACCCGGCGCTTCCACCAGAGTAGATAGAAACTGACTTCAGATTTCCATTTTAGAGACCATGATTTATGTGGTCTCTTTTAAATCTGGGAAAGCTACAACTTTCCGTTTACGGTACTTTTGCACTATATGCACTCACGCTTTAATGCATGTAGAGAGAAACTGACTTCAGACTAGTGTTATCCTTTTTCAGACAGCAAGTATTTAATGCTTTACGCTGCAGATAATCAATGAAATCAGCAGAACTGGATTTAAGCTTTCACACATTCATTCCAATTTACTGCTTCGTTTTCCTGCAGCCTTGCGAGGCACATGATGGGATTATTTGTGCATTCACTGCCACATTGCTATACTTCCTATATCTTCACCCTGACAAACACAAGGAATTAACTAAAGACATGTGGACCGAACTTATTTCGTATCGTTTGTAATAAACTACTAATAATCCCCCCCTGAAGATGTATTCTGAATTACAGGATGAATTTAAGTTCCCAGAGATAATACAACTTCAAAGATATCTGTACTGTAAACTATGAATTCTTACCCAAATATGCTCTCATCTCGCATATAGAATGCGTTAATTTCTTACTCAAGGAAGGGATTATATTTTTGATCATAATTACCGTCCGTAAAAATCAATTGTCTTTAGCTCAAAATCCCGGGAAATAACCTGCTTCTATTCAAGGGCAGAGATGTATGTTTGGGTTGACTACTACATTGTGTTTCACTATAAAAGCTCGGTGGCATTGCTCTACTATGCTCCGGGCTCCAAGCCTTGCCCTCCTCATAATGTGAAAATCTATACAGATAGTCAGTGTAACAAAAAATAGTTTGTTATATCCATATTTAAAGAGAACTGTAAATCAATAATAATTACTCTTGTAAACAAGCAACTACATATATGTTTCTTTTCAATAGTCAATTGCAATAGGGCTCTGAGTGAGAAGTATTTCAAATTATATCATAATTTAGCGACGTCCCGGGGCTGCCCTCGTGCTTTTTTTTTTTAAAGTATAGTAATAGCTACCAGCACGTAATAATTTTAAAAAGGGTGGCAACGCTGACAACTGAGAGCTTGGGTACAGGGAACAACCACA
>JAGDQP010002168.1:43342-79320 GCA_022664845.1 Lepisma saccharinum
TCAAAGTTTGGTACGGATACATCGAACTGTATAGAAGTAATTTTAATATTTAAAATTAGTTGGCAACACTGTTGGACCTGAAGTACGTTGATGACGCGTCCGAGGACGTAAATACAAGGTTTTATCCTGATATGTTCAACAATATGGAAGCAATTTTAAAAAATATTTTCTGAAATTGGGTGGAAACACTGACAACTGCGGAGGACCCACTTAACCTATCCCAGTACCTAATGAAGATGCATGTCAAGCTTGGTGTAAATCAATGCACACGTGTAGATTTCTATTAATAAAGGTATTTCTATAAGTTGAATTTTAAAATATCCTGGCAACACTCACAACTAGGGCGCTTGAGGTCGAGGATACCCAAAACTTTTTTTTGTTGTGTTGAATGATGTTTAAGCTTAATTTGGGCAAATGCAGTATGGAATATTTAAAAAAAAAAAAGCTTTTTAAAATTGGCAACACTGAGAATTGGGCACCCCGAAATATTTCACAAATACCAAAAATATTTGTAATCTAGAGTTTAATTATGTTGTATTTCTTGTTAATTACCTATATAAAAGTAATTCTTGCTTAAAGAGACGTTAGTAGTGTTACAAATTGCTGCCTTGAAGAAAAAAACTAAATTTAGTAAAAAAAATAAGGCTTATTTTCTCTAAAAAAAACGGAAGTTTTAGGGAAAAAAATTACAACACTACTTCAAACTGGGGTTCAATGACCTCTGTTTACGGTCGTTTGTGATTTGGTGACGCTAGGGCCTTTTGTTGTATTTTTGGACTCTATGCACTCAGTCTAAAACAGACGAAGAAGCGTCTCAACGATATGAAGTAGCGAGAAACTGACTTCAGATTACAGTTCAGCCACCTCGACTTACTAGGCCGTTTTCAATGTGGTGAGATTGTCCTTTCCACTTTCCACAAATAACCTTTCTGTCTGGCATTTTTATACTATTTGCACTTTTGTGAAATTTGACGTTTCCCACTCATTTTCTCTCATTTGTTCATTTCCAATACCACTGTGTAAATTCAGGCTAAAATCTTTGCTCGCAACTTCGGTACGTCGTCATCGGATCCACCTTAATTTCGTGCCATCTAATACAGGGTGTTCGCAAAGTCATGTCCCGCCAACCTTGAACTGTGATTGGTGGAGCATTGAATTAAGTTATGGCGTGTAGGCATCTCAGGCCGGAATAGGATGGAGTAGAGGAAGTTGAAAGTTAGTTGGCCAGGGCCTAGTTAGTAGGTACCATCCTGGCATTTGCCTGGTATGAGTGAAGTTTAAAAACCTGGAAAACCCTCCGTCATAATGGGCAGCCTCTTGGATCGTTCCCATTACCTTCGGAATGCTAAACCAACGCTCTACCAACTTAGCTACGGCAGCTTGGTTATTGGTGAGGTACGAAATATTTTCATTCGTGGAAATATTTTCCCGGGGAATTCCAATTTAATATCGCAGGAAAGTTGGAAATAATAATAATAATAGTAAAGAAAATGAGTAAGAGCCAAATTTTTCCTCAGTTCCTCTCTAAACTGCTTCGATTTGAGTACTTTTTCTTTAAGTTTCGCTTCAGGTTAAACTATCAAACTAAGCCTGTGTGCTATCAAACTATGCCAGACTATCAAACTGTGTGCAGTATGTGGGTTGACACTACAGCTTCTTTTTCCCGGTGCAGAACACTTTTTAATCCTGGCTCAGTGGAGGAGCGTTGGCGTAGCATTTGGGAGGTCGTGGGTTCGACCCCAGCGGCCGACCATCCTGACAGGTTGTTTTTTCTCAGTCCGATCAGGCAAATCCCGGGATGGCACCTTCAACATAGGCCCTGGCCGACACTTTTCTCTTCCCTGTCCCGGCCTGAGTCTTATAGGTCTAAAGGCCAAAAATAAAATTCAATTTCATTCTTCAATCCTGATCCACGATAAAATCTACATGTTATAGATAAAATATTTTTAGATATATACAGCTAAATAATTTCCATTCTTTCCTACCATGCCATCTGGTGTTAGTTCAATCGAACTAGGAATGAAGTTATGTTAGTAAGCCATGCGTAATATATACGGTTTTAACCTATTGCGGGCCAATAAACTGAAATACGAATACCAGACTCGAACTTCCTGCTTTTTTTCGTTTTTTTAAATACAATGCCGGAACAATCATTACATACTAGATTTAATCCCTTCTTAGCTCGACTGGACTGAAACCAGAAGACGAAAAAGTAATGCAAAGGATGGGTATTCTTATCTTATGACAGGTTGCATAAAAAACTGTTGGTCCATAGATCAAGATTAAGAAGCGATTTGCTGTTGCACCAACGTATAATCTGGATTAATCCAGGATGTAACTAAAGATTTCGTAAGTCTACGAATCTGTAGGATTAAACAAAGCTCTCTTGGAAGTTTGAAGGCAGAAAACAACAAAAAGAAAATATATATATATACACGTGATTACTTGATAAAATTATTAATATATGCTTCGCCACAACACACTTAAATGAATTTAAACATCAAACACCTATTTGCAGTAACCGAAATGAGTAGCATATCCTTTTTTAATTTGCAACGTTATCAGTATTTATATGTCCTCGTTTTAAAATAACTTCCTACGCTTATAATAATAATAATAATAATATAAAAGTTCTTTAACTTCTAATTGCTCAAAATGTTTAAACCTTGGGTTAACTTGAACCACTAGTTAATATAAAGTAAACGTACCAGTTATTGGCAACTGGACCAGCTGCCAGGTTTCGTTTCCCTCCTATCGCAGTTCAGAGTTGACGGGACAGGACTTTTCGGACACCCTGTGTCAGTGCGTCACTTAAACTTCGACGTTTAGTTGCTTGTCGGCTAAGACTGTTGCCGGCATATCTTTCCTACTCTTTGATTTGCATGTTGTACCCACCCCGTAACCTTCCTATCTTCCATTTTCTCTCGGAGGATTTTAGTTTTAACCAATCAGCTCTCTATGAATAGCCTTTGTGAGTTCAAGCGTTTAAGATTAAACCTTTTGAGATGTTTCTCGGAGAGAGCCAACGTCTGCGCTTTTCTCTTGATTTCGAAGAATGCACACACACAAGGAATTTTGAAACACATTTGCTTTAACTAACAGAAGTTGTGAAGTAGGTTCATGGTTTTCAGAAGTTGCCGAGCTAAAGGTATGAACCGCTTTGTCTTCGAGTCATCTAACTTAGAATATATTTTAGCTTTACTAATTCGTTTTTGGTTTTGTCTCAGAAAGTTCTTAGATTAATGTGTAGCTGTTCTTTTCTCATTGACTGATATTTACAAACTAGTGAACAATGCTTGCAGCAACTACTTGTAAAGAATGAAATCCGAAAAACTTATTTAATTTGTAAAAAAAAACCAACAAAACAAAGTAACTACACGAAACCATCACTGCAGAGAAACTGGTTCAACGCTGATAGCAGTTATACTGAACAAAATTTTCTAGGATCTTGTTCAGTTTTACCAGGCGACTACTGGTATTGTACCTAGACACAGATCCTAGCTGCTACCTCCCGTTTCCCTCTCTCCGGAAGAGTTCGCCGAGGGACGTCATCTCTCAGGCACATAACGAATTTATTTATGCCACAGCTGCTTGACCGACCTGTTCATGTAAGTTTACTTTCATAAATATAAGTTAAACAAATCAGTTGGCAAGTAATAATGTGTTGGTGCTAAGAGTGTTCGGTGTATTCCCGAATGGAAATAAGAATTCCGGAATTTTGAGTCGGAATTTGTGAACGTCGGAAATTCAGAACTTTGACATTTCAGTTGCGCCCACGCCCCATGTTAAAATGATGTTACAGTAATAGTTTTTTTTTTTTTTTTTGGCTGGCAGGGGATCGTCCATTTGGAGTTGATGCCATGCGGTTTCACAGTGCAAGTAACATTCTTTGTTAACCTCATTGCAACAACTACGAGAGAAATGTGGCAGAAGACGCCATAGATATGGCAGAACAAGTCCTGGATCGTTCATCACGACAATGCACGTGCCCAGTCCTCACTCGCTGTCCAGGGGTTTTTGGCAAAGCACCAGACACTTGTCGCATATTCATCCTTCCGCTGATTTGGCGCCAGTCGATTTCTTCCTCTTTCCTAAATTAAAATCAAATTTCAAAGGTTGCAGGACATTCCAAAACTGAAGTTCCAGCAGGCATTCCAGAACTCGAAGGAACGTTTTAAAGTTCTATTTGTTTTTGAACAACCCTTGTACATATTTTCGTCCCCCATGGTATAAACTTCGAGCAGTTTTTATTTGTCGGTATTCATAGATGCCCAAGACTGCTTTAATTTTTGCGTGTTAACCCCTTATCCTTCAGCATTTTAAACTAAAGTTAATGTCTCCTGAAATCACCAATGAGGAATAGCTTTTGTACCGTTGGAATAAATTCCTTGAAGCGTTGGAAAGTTAAAATGAAATTATTGTATAAGAATTCGTCCTTACCTCTTTCACAGGAACCGCATAAACTCTTTAGTGATTAGAACTAAAATTAAGTCAGTTGTGTGAACTTCAATAATTAATTTGTGCAAGTTTGAAAAATGTTAAACTGCTCGGAAATTATCAAAAGACACACATAATTAGTTCGGTCAATAAGTTAATTTACTTTTCAAACTAACATCGCGGGCTACATGCGGCCCGCAGGCCGCCAGTTAGAAATCCCTGGTCCAGAAGATGGTGTTTGTGTTTAGTCTTCCATACGGTGCAAGGTTTCTCCGATTTTTAAACTCCCCTCCACCCACTGAACTACTGAAATGTCACTTATCACTTCTTGCATGCGCCCACAGAATTCATCTCGACGAAAGAACGGAGGACTGTGGAGGGAGTGTCGTTCGATTTGCTTTGTGACTGTGGGAATAGATTGTAAGACCAACATTAATTTTTGCGTTGACATAGCGAGACTAATCACATCTTATACTCAAAATTGACAAAACATTTCCATTTGTGCCTTTTAAAAAAAAGTTCTTTGAACAATTAAATGCGTCGTTACTCTGTTGTTTATTTACGTAATTAATGCAACAAGATGTTTTAAGCAGTCCATTCATATGCACACATACTCACATGCATATATACACACACGTCTATATGTGTCACTTTTCCCTGTACCAGACACTTCGAAGTTTCATCACAAAGGTTCTAGATTCAAGGTTGGTTAGTATTACAAGTGGAATACACGAAAGAGTTGGGCGGGGTTTAGGTGGTAATGAAAGGGAGGTACAGTCTGGATAAGTTTTGTATTTTTTGTGTCCTTTATTTTCTCTTCATCCCCCTCCCCCCCTGTCCTTTTTTGTTTTGTATTCGGTAAGCATGAAAAAGGGAAGTGGTTTTCCGAAAGTTAAGTAGCATCAGGGTCTTATAATATCCATCGATCCAATTAACGTTGGTCTGGGCAGGCTGAGGTCTAAATCACTTGACTGTTTACCCTCAGGATATTTCATTAAGAGACTTTTTTCTTTCTTTATCTTTCCGTCCCTGCTATCTATCTTTGACGATTATTTTTTCTCCCTTTGTTTTCTAATCTGGTGTTTTTTGTATTCTTTTTCTTTGTTTTCTTAAACTTTCTTAATTTTTGTCTTTTTCACTTTCTGCTTTTGTGCCTTTCTGCTTGTCCTTCTAATTATTTTAGTATTGATTTACAATAATCACGTTCTTACAATTCGGTTCTTTGGTGGCCAGCAGCTTCTACGCTTTGTAAGCTAATGCCTTGCTTAAATACAATTGAGAAGTTCAAATAAAACCTCTCCTCTGAATCAGCTAAGGAATATCTTTTAAGTTCGTCATTTCTAGAAATGTGAGATTTACTTTATGAATTTTTAAGCTGCTATTTCAGCGTTCCTTCTCCATATTTTTAGGAACGCTTTGCAAGTCAAGCAGAGAGCAGTATAGCCGCTATGTTGCTCTGGTCTCTGCTGAGATTGAAAGCGGCCGTAAATGCATCCAGACAAAATTCATAAATGGAAACTTGTTTGTAGATAAACTCTTTGGTAAATCTTATTTTATATGGGCCATTTTTAGTAATACCCGTCTCGAAGGTATTAATATCCACAAAAATTCATATCCCAGGCGGGATTCGAACCCAGAATATCTTGGGGATTGGTCCACATGACTATGGAGGTCGGCTCTGCTTGTAGATGTTGCTGTATTGAAACGTGCCGTCTTTCGAGACAGTGTAGTAATCTGTCGATCAATATGGAAAATGGGGCAGCTATTTCCTATTCCAAACAAAGAACAGGCAAGGGCGGAAATTCTTGAGAGCTTCAGCACGTATGTGTCAAACATATAGTTTTTTTTGCAGACACTTTCACACACACAAAAAGAAAAAAAATGGTAACAGTTTTTGCTTGTTGAGATCTCAGGTGACGAGATCATTCCAGTGTGTGAAAGAAATAAAATATTACGTTTTCTAAAAATTACTGTGGAATTACCTTACCTTATTGATTTTGTAACTGGATGGTTCATATTTTGTATCAGCTATAGACTATTTCAGCTACAACGTTCTGTAGAACGTACCATAGTTTCAACAAGGACATTTCTAGTTCTTCATATAGATATTTCAGGTTAAGTGTCATCTTTTCTGCTTTTACGTAAGTGTCATAAAGTTACATTCAATTAATAGCTGTTTAGAGGGCTTTCTTTGAGGTAAGGTTTTTGAGAAGTACACCGTGAACAGCTTGTTTTGTTCGTAACACCAAAGGCTCTGAAAACTAAAAAGAAACTTAAAGCATGCTACATCTTGTTGATCACAGTGCATAGTACATTTTTAAGGTAATAAGAACAATAGTGAGATTGTCCATTTCACTCTATATGATAACCTCCAGCCGTATCTTCTGCCACCTTTGCTCCCACGCCCTTGAATGTAGAAGTTCCTGCTAGAATAATTCCGTAAATGTTCGCGTAGAATACCATAAATTATTATTGAAAATTGTTCGTTCGTTGTTGTTGTAGTAAGTTTTTGTTTTTAATGTCTCTTTTGCTTTTAAGTAGAATGCATTGCCCCCCTTTTATTTCTTTATTAGCTCTTGTTTTTGAAGTAATCATTCCTTGCATCAACACTTCGCTCTCAAGATCTCCCTCCAAAAGCAGTTAACGAGTGTTCATTAAGAACTTAACAAGGTCTTCTTTCCCATGAGCAGTCAGAAGTAAGTTGACGTTGTTCTGGAGGACGTATTGGGTTTAGACACACATACAGACCTTTGGTTTCACTTGCGTTACCTGATTTATTATTATTTGTGTCACCATGATATGATCTTCCTAATAATTTCTACTTCTACAACTTTTCAACATCATCTTATTCTTCCATCAACATCTTATCATTCTTCATCATATTCACCTTTTCTTTTTCATAATTATATTATTATTCATCGAATCATTGTTTTCTTCGCCATCATCATCTTAATCTTTGCATTATCATCATCTTAATTTTTGCTGTTTTGTCATTCTCCACAATATTCCGTCATTACGGAACTTTTTGCCAGTCTGGTTTTTCCAACCCCTTCCACCAAGACGCCGTAGCTCAGTGGTAGAGCGTTGGAGTAGTATTCGGGAGGTGTTGGGTTCGATCCCAGCAGCCGACCATCCTGACTGAGTTTTTTTCAGGGTGTTTCCTCAGTCACACCAGGCAAATGCCGGGATGGCACCTTCAACATAGGCCCTGGCAAATGGCACCTTCCCAAATCCTTTCCCCTCTCCTATCCCAGCCTGAGCCTTAGATGCCTAAATGCCATAAATACAATTCAATTCCAAAACCCTACAGATACACCTTCTGATATTTTGCATGTCTTTATTTAATTATTCGTGTTTTTCTATATATCGGTAATTATGATGGACCATGCGGATACGATGAACACAAACACACACTGCCAGTTTCATACGTATTTGATTTTGGTGAAATTTCATGTCTGAGAATTTCTGAAGGACGCTCAATCCGTTTCTGTAAAGTTAAAAAATTGGATTTTGAAATCTAAAATAGCCGTAGCATTTTTTTAAACCACCGCGAGCGCCTGATAGTGAAGCAACCCACCAATCCCCAAGGTTCGACGATTTGCCTACTGAATTAGGATACATACAAACAATTAAAACATCCCAAAACTGCTAATTCTCCTGTTAGATTTTATATCTAGGGGTTTCAAAAGACGCTTGCGTCAGTGTAAACTGATTCATTTTTAATATTTAATGCTAAGTACTGAAATATAAAATACGTATGAAATAATTAACTGTAAGGATTACTATAAAAATATATTTTTTTAAAATTCTTGGAGTTAGGTAGCAATAATTCCAGCTGTAAAAGGCAAAGTAGCCCTGGTTTATTCTAAAATTCTCTTATGGGCCATATAAATTAAATTATGGTTTAATTTAAGCTATTGTATATAGTGATTCCGCCAGACGCCTCTTCGGGGGGGGGGGGGGGGTCAGTCCCCAAATCCACGAGTGCTCATCGCCAGCTTTTACAGCCAAAAATCGAGAGAAATCGTGCAAAACTCCACTTGCACCCCCTCCCCTAAACTGAAAATCCTGGCGGAATCGCTGATTGAATATGGTTTTCATAACTGAAATTTTATGGCTTCCCAACTCGTAGATATTTTTTTATCTTCTTTTACTCCTTGGGAAATTAAAAAAAAAAAACAGTATATTGAAATATTTTCGTTTTCGTATATACGTATTTTATTTTCATTAATCCTTCATGGAATGCAGGATCCGGCTTCATACATTTCAGTACTTCAAGTAATAATAGTAATCTCATTTTCGGTTCTTTGTTCATCAGTTCAGAGAAAATAATTTGGAGCGAACGGGGTAGTTTAGGGGAAGCGTGGTAGCTTTCTATTCAGGAGATTCTTAGGTGAAACTAGTCATTCTGACGTAACTTTTCCAATTTTACGTGATTCATCTGTATTGATTTTGTATTACAGAAATTAATCCTTACTAATACTTAAAATAAGGTATTAGTTCCTATTGGAAAAAAAAAGTTACACTAAATGGCTGCTAACTACAGCTCAGAGGTTCTGTATATTGTCACAATGTATGGAAAAGAACTGTTTTCTCGATATTTTGAAATGATTACCTTTTACAATTATACTGAACGGATTTTGCACTTGTCTCATTCCCTCTGGAAAACAGAAAATTTGAGCATAATATACTCTCGCCGTGGCTTCACTATTTAGTGAAAAATGGATGTGAATTACAAAGGAAACAGAATATACATTGTGGCTATACACCCTACAGCATCCTTCTGAGAGGAACTAATGACATTGCTTATTACTACAGCTTTTTTTGGCAATAGAATTAAGAAATCCCTTCTCTGTTTAGCAGATACACATTTTCGTTTCTTAACAAGAGAGGAGACATCTGTTACCTTTAATTTAATAGTCTTTCTGGATTTGCCCTAAAGCGCTCTTTAGAAAAAAAACAAAACACATTCATGTAATATAGTACTAATTAAGGAAAGGAAATGGTGATTTAATCTATTTATTTTATTTTATTTCAGGCGCCTAAAGGCGGAGCTGCAGTTCCTTCGCCGCAAAGGGGCGTTGAAGCCGGACTGGGACCCCGGCCGCGCTTGTGCTCGCTGTCGCGCGGAATTGGGACGGATTATCAACCGAGGAGCGTTCTGCCGAGCATGTAGGCTTCGAGTGTGCAAAGCATGTCGGGAGTACAACATCAGAGGAACCGATTGGATATGTTCTGTCTGTCACAAACACATGTAAGTCAATTTAATTTAATTTCTTTTCTTTTTTGTAGAGCAAAATAGTTTTCTGTGTTTCAAAATGGTTTCGGTCTTTCAACTGTGATTTCTGGTTCTCAGATTGGTGGACGTCGTGCGTTAGCCCTGCACTTGACAAAAGAGTTGAATAAACCAATCACAAATCTGTTTTGTTACCTAAGCACATATTTGATTGGCTAGTAGGATTTGTAAAAAGTTGCGCCGGCATGTAAATTTATGTGAGCAAGCTTAACAGATGATGATGATGATTACGTTCATGTTCTCACGCTACAAAACTCAGTGTGAGTACAGATGGCAACACCCCTGTTATTGGTTGCTAGCAGCGTATCGCAATAGAAAATATTCCCGCTGTTGCCAGTACGAGTAAATGAAAGTAGCTTATCACTATTTTACAACACATCATAGGAAAATATTATTTAAAAAAATATACATTGTAACTGATTATAGAAAGAAAAAAAAGCAGGAGTTCTCTTATGTGCACTGAAGAGTGTTGAAGTACCAAAGTGGCAACACCGTGCCCACGTGCTTTTAAGAGCACGTCACTAGTAGGAGGAGTCACGCCGGAAGTTAAACCGAGAGAATAATAGTGAGATAATGGAAGAGAGTAATATGGAATAACTTTTTTTTGTTGTTGTTGAACAGAAGGAAGTTACATCGAGTCCCTGTTCTAGACTTCAATGCTATATATGCAACAGTATTTCCTGTGTGTTCAAAATGATTTGTCTGACTTCAAATGAATTTATTGGTGCATTGATCAAACCAAACATTGAATTATCATCAACCAATTGAAAAAAAGAGGGATCGTCGAGTTTTTGAAGTTTTTCAGTTGAAATCCTCCACTGACTTCGAATTTTATTTATGGCCTTTAGGCATCTAAGGCACAGGCCGGTATAGGTCAGGGGGAAAGATTCGGGAAGGTGTCAGCCAGGTCCTATATTGAAGGTACCATCTCGCATTTGCATGGTGTGACTGAGGAAAAGCCCTGGAAAACCTTAGTGAGGATGGTCGACCGCTGGGAGCGAACCCACGACCTCCCGAATACTACGCCAATACTCTACCACTAACCTACGGTGGCTCGGTGAAAAAAAACAGACCACATATATACAGACATTCACAATCCTATGAATCGTCTGTAGCGAGCGGCCGTAGCTCAGTTGGTAGAGCGTTGGCATAGCCATCGGAAGATCCTAGAAACGATCCTAGCGACCGACCATCCTGACTTAGTTTTCTCCAAGATTTTTCCTGTCACAGCAGTTAAATGCCGGGATGTTACTTTCAGACTAGGCCTTGGACGAATGCCTTCTAATATTGTCTCCCTTCCTCTGTCCCGGCGTTAGCCAACTTTGCCTAAAAAACATAAATAAATTCAATTGAGTGAATCGTTTTTGAAACACCCTGCTTTTTTTTTTTTCAATGGCCATTACTTTTCCGTTTCTTCTGCACCTTTTTCTTTATTTCATTTAAGAACTGGGAAATCCGTCCAGGGAATAGAATCATTCCAAGCAGGCTTAAGTACAGAAATTAATCAAATACGATTACAGTGTTACTTCTTGTCATATGCAATGACAAATACTGGTATTACTTCCTGTCAAGGAAACAATCACATCATTTGTCAATGCAGCTAAAACAATGTGGTTGCCATGTAGATTGCATATGGCGATATTAGATGTTTGCTAGATAAAATCACAACAATGGAACTCGGAAGTCAAAACTCAAATCACTCCTCCATGAAGGTCACACTTTTGGGACTAGACATAGTATCCGTTCATCCGCAAGCCAGCTGACATATACATATATAGTCAAGTGAGGTTATTTGAGACACCGGGGAAATTTGAGAGAAAAGTCTACGTGTATTTTAAAATTGTGTTGTGGCTACACTGTTGGTCGGCAGAACTTTGTGTCAATGTAGCAGAAAGTCGGCAATTTTCACTCAGCTATTATTAACGCTTTATAATAGTAAACGTTGGTATAAGAAGATTAAAAAAAAAAAGGCTATTGTCGAATCTATTTTCATAGTCTGCCGAAGTGTTAACGATACGAATGCAAGTTATATGGAGTTTGCCTATGTCTAATAAATATATTAATAAAAGTTCATTTTTTAGTATCTGCGTGCAAGTGTATTAAGTTTCCACAAGTTGGCTTAATGTGTAACTTGAGACTTTTTTTTTTTAAGTATGGCCATTTTAGTGGGTTGTGAAACAACACATGTAGACTGGAGTTCCTTATGTACTAGTATCGAAAAATATAAAATAGATTTCTAACTGTGTCAACCTAAAACTTTGTGTTGCAAGTAACCTCATTTGACGGTATAAAGTTTGATGCAGGTTGGTCCAACACTCTGGATTTGAGAAAAAAATCAAAATCACTACTACATGCCATTATGCCGTGAATTTGAGCAGTTAAAGTTGATGATGATTTTGGGTCACAGGAAGTGAAAGTTGATATCTGAAACGCAGTTTTGAATTTAAGGTCTAGGCATCTCATACCGAGATAGGGTGAGGAGGCGGCTAGGGCCTATTTTTAGGTCCCATCTCTTCATTTGTCTGGTATGACTGAGGGAAAACCCTGGACAAACCTCAGATAGGATGTTCGGCTGCTGCGATCGATCCCAGGATCCCCTGAATGCTAAACCAACACTGATTCCGTTTAACGCGAAGTTGTTCATGCAAAAAAGTTAAAACTAATTTTGATGACATTGCTCAGTAGTTTGAATACCGAATTCCATTGAGAGTCTCTTGTATTTTTCTTCCTCTGATGGTGGTTTTCCTTTGCTTCGTACATTTTACTGCATAAATGATGAAGGCTTTTGTTTTCCAGTTACCAAGGCAGATGTGAGCGGTCCTTCACTGCATCAATTTCTTGTTGTAGATGCTTTAATCCTTGAGTGTGATAATACCACAGTCAGTGAGCCTCTGTTGTGGGATTACTTGCATTCGCTAATTGGAATGAGAGTAATTATGGGGAAAGGAAGAATGTGGAGCCATAGTGGCTTGCAACACATTATACTGTCTGATGGGGGAAATAAAGCGACTCTACTGTTCGCCTCATCAGTCATTGCTTTTTGCCTCTGATAAATAGTTTCAAAATGTTCTTTTTGCTTTAAATATCAGCTTTTTGTGGAATTTGTGTTAGACGACATAACATGGAGAGAAGTTCAGAGTACTATCGGTGACAAGCAGAGTGAACTATTCTCAGAACAGGAATGCAATTTACATTTTGCAGCTTGCATGCGTGATTGTTATCTTGTTCGGATCGATGACGCCTCACGGTGAGCATTTCGGGAAAGTAAGGTCTGAGAAGGATAGCGGCAAAGATTTTATTCTAGGCACCATTGCATTAACCGGGCTATCAGAGTTAATACGATGCAGCCTCAATTAGAATGACCAGTAGCATAATAAGGCTATGCAGTTTTCAGTGTAACGAGCAATTGATCGATATTTGGCAACATGGAAATATTATCGAGAAAAAAAATTATATATATCGATAACAAGCTATATTTCAGTTTGGTAGGTGCTCGATTTCCAACGAAATTTTGATATCAGCTATATAGGTTTCAAACGATATATTGATATAGGAAATAAATTTTCAACAAATCTTCGGTATGAATGAAATAAAACTACTTTTCGATAAGAACGATATTCCCTTTTCTTAAATTGCTCCAATATAAATTATTCAGATTTTCAGCGATTTTTTGTTAGGAATGGTATTAGAACTCCAGCGATGTTCTGATATGTACGATATATAATTTTGATAATTTTTCAGCTGTAATATATTTCCAGCGATTTTTCCTGCTGTATATGAACGATATTAGACTTTGGATACGACCGATATTAGATCTCCAGCGATTTTTCATGTTCTTCAATTTTCGACGTTCATATGATTCTTATACATGAACTATATCAATTATATTCCCAGCTACTTTCCGATTTGAACGGTATTCATTAGATTTCAGCAATTTTCTATGTGAATGGTATTCCATTTTCAGCAATTTTTCGATCTGAATGGTATACGATTTAATCAATTTATCGGTAATTCTTCAATATTAGAGAGAATACATTTCCAGTGATTTTTCAGTGTGAACGATATTCTTCTTCGATGATTCTAAGACAAAAACTATATGTAGGATTGATACGGGTTGTAGCATGATGGATTATTTGATATAGGCCTAGATTGCTCTTACATTTGCTACCGAAAATGCTATTCGATACCCAATTCTGAAATTGCACTTAACTCTCTAGCAGATTGCAGATCCTCATCACTTCACTTCCCTGCTTATTCGGAACCTGTGAAATTATCCACTAAATCAAAGGGGCGTAGAACCTCCTTTAATTCATGCGAGACTTAAGAATAGCAAAAAATTTTAGGCGTAATCCTGACAGTAGGAGTTTTAAGGCTAATTCACACATACGGCTCCGTCTGTGCCATGCCCGCAACCATTCACACATAGCGTACCGTTCCCATGCCGTACTGCTCTACACCAGTTCCAAGAACGGGCGTAAGCCATAGTGCTGTTACCGCCCATACAATTCATTTTATCTTATCTTACCAGTTCCAAGGATGGATTGCAAGGAGGAAAATGTTGTTATTGCGACCGGGAAGGTTTCTTTTCAAGACAGCACTGTTGGGGCATGGCATGGGTACGCCGTATGTGTGGATTAGCCTTTAAGGTGCTTATCAGTCCTACAAGACGAATGCGTTGATAAAAACTAGAACCCATGTCTTGGTCACTACTCTTCAGATTATTTTACCGAACGATGTACTCGTTGACGGATGTCCTCTCTCCGACCTGTGTGATCTTACGTAATAGATGCCATATCTTTTTATGCAAATATTATTACTAATAATAATCCGTTTCATGTAAATTATTACAGCACCATCTCTATTATCCGGTCTAATTGGAAATATCCGGATAGTCACAGTAATAAATATATTTCCAATAAATATACACGTATGCGTCGTATATACGTATATATATACGAATTTCCACAATAAGAATTAGATTTTACACTACTGTACAGCAGCGGTCTCCAACCTTTTTTTGCCAGCGGCCCGAATTGGCTAAGCAAGAAGAGGCATAGGGCAAAAAAAAAAAAAAAAAAAAAAAAGAGATCAGCTATATTAACTTTTTTTTGGAGGTTGTATTTGTAATTCTGGGCTTAGTTTCAGTGTCAGTCGAAATCGTTTCGTCTGATAGGGCTGCAGGTTGGAGAATCCTTCTGTACAGTATTATATTTTTCACTAACAATTAAAATATTTTTCAACAGTGGAGAGTACAATACATTTGTGTATTACTTTTTATTAAAGGTGTCACTATGCTTTTTTGGGCGGGGGGGGGGGGATCTTAATTATTGTACATATTTCCAAATAGTCAACGGCGTGAGCCTGACATGCCTTAAGGCCATAAATAAATAAATTCAAATTTCAAGAAAAATCAAGTACAACAATCAAAATTCTCACTAGTACTAGAATTTATCCAGGCTAACCGGAATCCACGGTTAACTAGGGCCGAATAAAATATTTTGTATTTAAATAAATACGTTATAATTCTAGGTGTAATCCATGCTAGTTCTAGCTAAACCTTGTTGAGAGCCAACGTACTTTTACACACGAACACAATAATAAAATTTAAAAAAGAAAAAGAAGAGGATTATACGTTTCTTTCCTAATTTCGTTCATTTTTATTGCTTTCGTTTCTTTTTCTTGTTTTCTTTAAATAACCAAGTTAATGATGCTGACACAAGTTCTCAGACAACGAAGAATAATTACTTTCTGCATCTCCCTTGAAAAGAAAGAAAGAAAAAATACTTCTTTTATGGTAGTGCAAAACAAAATATCTGCCGGATATAAAAAAAAGAAATCTCTCTCTCTCTCTCTCTCTCTCTCTCTCTCTCTCTCTCTCTCTGTATGTGTGTGTTCCTTTATTTCTAAATGCATTGTCGTCTCGTCCTTTACAATAGGCTTAAATAAGATTTTGTGAAGTGTAAATATTTAGAGATTTTGAGATAGCCTTCTTTTAATTTCCAAACACAAATAGTAGCTTTTTCTCATTAAAAACTTACTGTATTTATTTTTTATAAGTTTCATTCATTGAAGTGTACAAGTCATAGTATGATTCAATGTTCCATAACCTGCCCCCTTTTGAGTTTGACCCTGTCAGACCATCGCATCTGGCGAACGTGTAGGCCAACGCAAATATATATATATACGTATAATGACCAGGACAGCGTTGAGCGACTTTTCGGGTGTAATACGCTGATTAAAAATCGGTCCAGTCAGTGTTCATACACGGCCGTTTCGCTAGAATTTGTACATTAACATTCCTAGCAGACAACAGAAATGACATATTTTGTGGACTTAATCCGTTTTCTGAACAAGATGGGCATAACGAGTTTAGGTTGTCATCGGTCGATATAGATAAAGATGTATTGATCCTTTGAAATATGCTTTCAAAGTCAGGACTTTGTTACCCCAGGGAGACCATTCTCCGCATAACACGCCTATAATAGCTATTCTTCGTCATGCGTCTCGACTCGGAATAGTGCAATCTGCAAGTATTCTTGCGCTAAAAGTCTTTTTAATAAGCTTTGAAATAGTTTGTATAAAGAAACAATCCAAGAACACTACAATAAACATGATTTGAGATGAAAGTCTAATACGTGTATTTGTTTGCAGTAATCCAGCAGGATTAGAATTTTCTGCAATAAAGATTTATTTATTTGTTTCGACCTGAACTTGTTTGGGTTCTTGTCCAGTTGTTCCACAAAAGCAATAAATTACAAATCAACGTTTTGGTTTGTAGGGCAAGGCAATTCTCAGTTTTAACTGCAGAGAGCTGAAGTAATACGACGGAAACATCTTTTTCATTGTTGAAGGAGCAGATAAAAGCAAATCGCTTTCCAGATTAACTTCTCACTTATTGGATATTTATTACACTTGGTCATTTCTCTTCATCGTAGTCTCTTCCCATTGCACCCAATTAAACATTTTTTTCTTTTCTTTTTCATTTCTGAGCAGAGAAAAATAATTGAAAAGGGTTCAAATTCGACATTCGAAGTGTGAAAGCTCTCGAGATTAATATGCAGGTTCTTCCGTTTGATGTCTGGTAGCAGCGATAATATCGGAAAGTAGGGAAGGGGTCGGGTGTAGCATTGTATGTCATCCCTCATGAGAATTACTCAGAGCCGTGTCATCATTTGTATTCATCAGTTTTAGCTGAAACGTGACTGTTTTAGTAGTTTTATTTCGTGCTCACTTCTCTTTTTTCTCGCCATTTCAGAGAGACTGTTGCTTCGTACTATTTTTCTAAAAAAATATTTTATTAAAACAATCCGATGTTGAAACGTGTTCGATAGTTCATGACTACAGGCTTCATGGTGAAAAGCAATATTACAATTCTTCTTAGTCCACTCTTTGCTTCAGTCGCTTTGTGAATTCTTCTTCTAAGAAGGTTCTGCGTTGCAAGTTCTCAAGTTTTGTTACATCATCATATGTCACTATTAGCTGCCAGCTTTGAGTGTTGTAAATACAGCAGAAGCATCAACTTCCCAAGACACGTAATGACCGATTTACACTTAGGAAAACCTAACTCAGGAAACACGAAGTTGTTGCCAATTAGTTGAGTACTAAGGAAACATGACAAATATCTTTCTTTACTCTCTCACAGGTTGGATATAGTATAGCACTGGAAGTTGAAGACATGGCTTCTGAGAAGTGAGTTAATATTTTCGCAAAGTCGTAACGAGCAGCAGCATGGTGAACAATGGATTCAGTGTTTTCATTGTTGTTACTGGTCCCATGAGTGTTGCAAGCCTGAAGTCGCCACTTATTTGTCCGAAGCGTCAGAAACTCGTGTGTGGGTCTCAGACTATTTTTTTTAAACACTCCAATTTGATCTTCTTTCACTTTTTCTCTTATAGTATTCACATAAATAGAAATAAAGACTTTTCACCATATGACGACACTAAAAAATTCTAGAAACATAGCCGTAAAAATCAGTTCCTTTACTATAAAATTCAGATACTTTAAATTCTTGGTGGGTATCACGATAAGAAGGGTTAGAACTTTGAAGAGAGTTTCGTTAAATCATAGTAGTCTTTATAAGAGTTCAGTTCAGGAAGTAAAAGAAAGCGGTTGGTGGGACAAGTAACTTTATACAAGTTTCTACTTAACATAATTTGTATTTTATAGTTTGTTGATTCATCTGCCATCTATGAATGATACTGTGAATTGTTCTACTCGAATGTTATTCATCCAATTGTTTTGCTTGAAGTGTATCGAAGCCACAAACAGTTCAGAAAAGCAAAAAAGTTTCCAGTTTTATAGGATTAACATATTCACCAGGTGTCATCACTGTTTTTTTTTTTCTGTGATTGTTGAATCACTTTCCTTATTCTGTGTATTTCTCACTGCACACAAAAGAACAAGAGAGATTCTTGGAAGTTGATATCGACGTCACATTGTTATCTCTGGTTTGTTCTTTCTAAACGATCCTCACACACTTTGGAATAATGTTCTCTCTTTTAAGGAACTGCCTTTTCTTATCAGTTTCTGGTGCCATAACAACGACGAAATCTTTTGTTTTATAGTTAGTTACCTCAGCTTCCTTCTCTTGTGACGACTCGTTAATTTGATTTTTTTTTTCCGACTGCCTTCCAGTGGCGGATTCAGGATTTTCGTGGCGGGGGAAGGGACGCAGGTGGAATGAACCAGGTGTCGTTTTCGATTTTTTTGCGCTAAGTGTATTTTTTTTAAAGCATAAAGTTATCATATTTGCCCTCAAATTACTAAGTTTTGTCATGGAATATGACACCAGTATCCCCCCCCCCCGAAAATATATAATTCTGGATAAATTAGATTTGTCCGGAAACCAATCAACGGTTTTTCTGAGATAAATTGTTGAAATAATGCTACAGCAATAAAGGACGCCCCCTCTCTGGCTCCGTCACTGCTGCCTTCATTTTTGCATACTTGAATAAAGAGGAGGTTTTTCAACTCGAATCATATGTATTATTTTTCCGTGTTATTCGTGCAAAACTTTTGAAGCAACTTGCACCAATTTTGATTAAAAGAATTTGCTTCTATGCAATATGCGTCCTGGTATTTGCTTATATCTCAAACGTTTTCGATCCAAGTGGCAGACACGTTTTTTATTATACCGTAGCCCCGCGGTAATCCGACCTTCGGTGGTTCGACTTCTCACGTAATCCGACTATGGTTGTTCAGTGTCAGCGGATGTCTGTACGTGTGTTTGAAACACTACGTACGAGTTCTGTCAGTTTGCTGGTGATACTTGATCAGAACGTTCTGATGCTCTGGTTTACGAATGTTTTACAAGGTGTACAGTTTCTTTGTGTTAAAATTTGGCTTTCAGGTAGAGGAGTCGTTTAATAGAAATACTGCCTTGACTTTTATTACAAATCATTTTATACATTCACAATTTTTCGTAATTATCACATGGATTTCTCAGGACTTTATTCTGTTAAATAATTTGCTGCTGTGGTAATGCCACCTTTCTTGCTTTCCGACCATTCCCTCAGTCCCATAGGTGACGGACTACTTTGGTTCTATTGTAATTGCAATTGAACATAATAATGGAACCCCTAGATGACGCAAGGTTTAAGATATTCCATCACATGGAAACAGAAACGAAACAAAAATGTATTATGTCAGTTTGGAGCTACTAAATTCGTTCTAATATTGAACTTTACGTCTGCAAGATGCTTTACTGTTTTTTTGCAGTTAAATTCCTCTTTATAATCATCATTCGATTTAAGCTTATGAAGACGAAGGTCTCGTTTCGTATAATTCTATTAGTTGCAGAACAGCATTAGGGGTCCACGGAAACATTTCCATATTTGTCGGCTGGAGTCAACAGAACAGTGTTTCATTTGTTTCACAGTGCACACTGGTTTCGTCACGGAAGATCTCAACGAGCAGCATAGGTTCAAGCGAACACATGACTAAACAAATAATAACCACTGGCGTGACAGCGCCGATAGGCCCTGAGCCTTCCCCAACGCCATCTGTCCGTGTTTGGTGGAACTGCGTCTACCTGAGTAACGGCTGCCTAACCACGAACAGGCGTATCAGGGGCTTTCTAGACCGGAACACATGACTTTATCTACTGTCAAATGTGGAATCGTACAGCACTATGGTTCCTAACAACAAACAAGCTTATAAAAGAATACTGGGATATTACCTCTATTTTTACCCTATTCAAGATTTTACAGCAAATGCTGTGACAATCGTGTGAACAACTTGTTCAAAACTTATTTGATCATGTCCGGAGGCCTTCAGCTTCAGGCCTCTGCGTTTTACCTAATTTCCTTGACGGTTTGTATTGTTTTAGTAAAGTGGATGGTTTATACTTATGCACTAGTTGTGCACAATTTTCTCTTAAATTAGGTCAAATTTAATGTATCAGATTCAACACTAGAACAGTTTTACATCGAAACTATAATAACATCCGTGGTAGCAGCCAGTAACCTGGTACGTGGGAGGGTGTTAGAAAGGGAGTGAGAGTACAATGTTCTTGATATTTGGACATACCATGAGGAAAGGACGAGGAAAGCCAATTACAAATTGAGCCGTAATTGGAATTAAGTAATGACTTGTTTATGTGCCATTTATTCTCTCCCCCCCCCCGTTTCTCTCTGGTGTCTACATAATAACAACGTAACATGATATATGGCTTTCGTTTCATGGTTGAAACCTGTTGCATCATCAGTGGTAGAGGATAGGTGGTGTAATATTTGACATGTATTCGTTAAAATATGGGCATCAATTTTCCGTTCGTTAATGAAATTTCTCTTCATTGACACAAGCATTGTTTCCAACTTTGATTATTGTAAGCCAAACTGTTTATTGTAAGACCCTTTGGTATTGATAGCAGCTAACATCTCCCAAATATTCTTAAAGTTTGCAGGGAAAGCTGACAATAATGTCAAACGAGGAGCAGCGTTTGCATATCTAACTGGTTTTGCAATTGGGATGGTCAGCAGCAAATACCAGGCACCCTGAGTGGCGCTTGTTCTCTCTTGTGGGCCGCGGTGGATCAATGGTGTTGCGCTCGCCTCTAGTGCTTGGAGTCGTCGGTTCGATCTTTGCTTATGTCGTGTCGGTGGACAAATACTATGTGCGTGGGTTTACTCGGGGTTCTCCTGTTTCTTCCCACTTTTTTCGGCCTTAACCAAAGTTGCCTAATAACAAAAAAGGTAAAGCTATCCCCTGTGTGATACGCACGCGCCATTTTCTTGACCTACGGTACGAAGTGAGGTGGGATGGTGAGTCCCACGCTTGACCGCCTTTACCTTCGCAAGGTGCCCAGGAGTACCAAAAGACACTCTGGCGCTAAATTTGACAGGAGGCTGAGAGCACCTCGGAGCGCCAGGCATGGGAACACTGCGAGAGAAGTCTCCAGGGTCCTGGCCGGGATTTGCCTAATAGTCTTATAAATTAATTATTTTTAAGTATAGCTTGTTCTCCTTAGAACCGGCAACGTTGAAGCTACGTGACGCGTTACATTTCTATCATAATTTAGTACAAGGCTAAATATTGCTTGAGTTTCATCTAGTTCGGATTCAGTACTCGTACGTAATGCTGGATCAAGCTATTTCGGGGCCCTGCTCGTGTTAACCATCCGCTGTAGTCGTAAGGGATTTAGGGAGGGATGTAGCGTTAAGTAGGTAGATTTACCTTGAATTTGGAGTTTAGAAATTACAATCCGATTTGCGCCTATTTTTTTTTCATCACTCGCCAACTGCGACCAGACTCTGCAAGATAAATATTGCTTTATTTCTTAACTTCCCGTGGTCTCTGATAATTAAATCCATTGTAGCTGACAGAAAACCGTCAATGAGTCACTGGTGATGATATTGACGTTTTTATGAGTCAGTTTAAGCATTTGCCATTGCCTAATCTCACTTTTTAGAAAATGGCGACTAGAGTAACCCAGTTGACGCTTAATATTTTAAACTATAGTCGCCAATGGCGCCTAAGAGTGCAAACTTCATTTCTAGTGTTGGGTTAAGGCTATCAGAAAATTCCTAATGTGATTTTAGAAAAAAGAAATAACAAAAAGAGAACATTTTCAAGGTGTTAGCGAAATGACGGAATACAAAATTTTAATACCCCTTAAAAGAGTACGTCTGGTAGCAGTAGACAAAAGTATTTTTCGAATGTTCCTTTCTAAACGAAACAACATATTTTTTCGAAGGATATTCATTCTTCAAAAACGGGGAGAGATTTAGCCAAGGATAAATGCCTTAATCCGGAGAACTTCCCGAAAACCGGGGTTGAATGGTCACCCTAAAATTCGAGCACTGACCCGATTTTGCAAATTCGTTGTCTGCTTGATGTAAAGATAAGCTAGACCTATATCTGAACGTACTACATTGCCTGATGTAATAATAGAACCGTAATAATTAATTATGTATTGTAATCAACCGTTGTAGTTTTACATGGCACATGATAAAAAGAAATTCCCTGTTTATCAACTAGAAATTCTGGTCACCCTACCCTGATACACAATGGTAATAATTTTAGCGTGCTAATAATAATAATTACTGTATTGATCAAAAATAAATGTTAGAT
Source organism: Lepisma saccharinum (assembly GCA_022664845.1). Lineage (NCBI taxonomy): Eukaryota > Metazoa > Arthropoda > Insecta > Zygentoma > Lepismatidae > Lepisma > Lepisma saccharinum. The sequence goes on from JAGDQP010002168.1 coordinate 65,646, forward strand.
TTTTTTTTTCATTTCCAGTTATTGTCTCTTATTAATGTTTATTTTTCGTATTTTGTCGATTGTTGCCATTGATAAGTACTTTGTGCTGACTCTTAGGTAAGTTGTTGCTTTCAAACGCGAGGAGTTTAAAGCCTTTGCATCCCAGATGAATAATGCATGTTTGTGGGGTTCTATGGAGATCGTTAGGAGCGCTGCTGTTACTGTCTGCACGCATACAGGTGACGCATACATTGTTGTCCCTTTCGTGTTGCTTGTACCATAAATTTATTAACGTGATAACGATGTACTCCCCCCCCCCCTCTCCCCTTCGTCCAGTTTAGAGCTTTACGCACCGTGTACTAACCTGTAAACACAAATAAGGCTATTGGGAATATTATTGTCTCCTATTTTTTTCTAACGAAGAAAACAAATAAAGAATACAGCGTCCGTAACAATGAGTTGTCGTTTTTAATGATTTTGAAAATGAAAGGAGACCACGTGTTACTTGAATTAGAGCCCCCCCCCCCCCGAAAAAATAAAACATGCGAAAAATGTAATTAATTGAACACATGATACATCACATAGGGGGGGGGTATTGCTCTTTGTTTCTGAACTCATAATATTGGGGTGGTAATGAATTTGTATTGTTCTCTTTTTTTTCGCACTCTAATGAATGTTCGTAATGTATTTTATGTTGTAACGGATCCAATACTTCCTTTTGTTAAAGCTTTTTTTCATAGCCAATTGAGTCAAGTTGCTTGTAAATGGGATTCCTGTATATTTGTTTATGGTGGTTTTTTTTTCAGAGGCACAATGATTGGTTACTGGCGTCACACACAATAAACATTATATAAAACTCGAACAATCCAGTAAAATTCTGCATAATGCATACGCAGCGAACAAGATTGTACGAACATATGGAAACATCAAAAGATAGATTCTCTCTGATATATTTAATGAGTTACATTGTCTTTCTTGATGTTATATTGTTAGAAGGAGGGGGTGTTCCTATTATCGATATTCTATTCGATGTTTAGGTTTCGATTCAGTATTTAAGTTTGGTATTTCGATTTAGTATTTAAGGTCGATATTCCACATTGCATAACAGTAGAAGCGTGGATGAGCTTGGAACCGGGAAGTATAGATATTGTATGGGATCTGATGGAAAAAATCTATGAACAGGAACAAATGCCGACTCAGTGGAGAGAGAGAGTGGTAGTGTACAAATTTTTAAGAAGAGAGATATACAGGATTGTGGAAACTATAGAGGAATCAAAACTAATGTCACACACGATGAAGATTTGGGAGAAAATTATAGAAGGTCCAAGATAACGAGAAGGAATAGAAGAAGAAGAAGATAGAAGAAGAACAATTTGGATTTATCCCAGGGAAAAAGTACAACGGAAACTATGGAAAAGCAAAAAGGATTGTATTTGGTCGTTATTTGATTTGGAGAAGAGAAGGCGTACGACAGAGTACCACGTCAGGAAGTATGGAGATGTTTGAGGGAGAAAAGAGTGCCAGAGAAATATGTAAGGATAATCCAAGATATGTATACAAGAACTAGAACTCAGGTAAGAAGTAGTGTGGGATTGACACCCCAAATCCCTGTTATGATTGGATTACACCAGGCTTCAGCCTTAACCCCGTACCTCTTCAGCGTAGTCATAGACATTATAACTCAGGATGTGAGATGAAGCCTCCTGTTGTATGATGTTTGCCGATGATATTGTACTATGCAATACTAATAGGGCAGAACTTGAAAGGAAAGTAGAGAGTTGTAGGAAGTCTCTGGAAGATAGAGGCCTAAAGATTAGTAGAGAGAAAACTGAGTATCTTGAGTTTAACGGAGAGGGAAATGGAGAAGTGATGTTGCAAGAAGAACGATTGAATAAAGTGAAAAGTTTTAAATATTTAGGTTCAACTGTTATTGGGAATGGCGATTTGGGCTAGGAAGTAACACACGAAATACTAGAGGGATGGCAAAATTGGAAGAATATAAGTGGCGTTCTCTGCGACCGCAAAATCATGGTGAAAAATAATGTGGTGATTTACAAAACAGTGGTTAGACCTGCAATGATGTACGGAGCAGAAACATGGCCATTAAAGAAAGCACAAGAAAAGAGATTAGATGTAACCGAAATGAGAATGCTACGCTGGATGTGTGGGATAACAAGAAGAGACAGAATGAGAAATGTGAGAGTAAGAGGTACAACCAAAGTTGTAGAGATATCTAACAAGATACAAGAAAGAAGATTATAGTGGTATTGATATGTGATGAGAACAACAACTGACTATGTAGTCAGAAGAGGCAATGGAAGTGGAGGGCAAGAGAGGAAGAGGGAGGCCAAGGAGGAAGTGGATGGATAGGGTTAAGAAGAATCTCGGGGAGAAAGGTTTGTCAGGGGAAGAAGTGCAGGACAGGGCTTTGTGGAGAAGACTCATCAGAAACGTCGACCCCACGTAGGTGGGAAAAGGCGGAGAGAAAGAATTTCGATTCAGTATTTAATTTTGATATTTAGATGCGATATTTTAGTCCAATATTTCGGTATCTCAATTCGATGTTTGGTTTCGATATTTCAGTTCCTATATTTTGCTTCGATATTTAGTTCAGTATTTCTACTCAATACTTAAGTTCGATATATCGTTAAATATCGATGTTCAAAAATATGGAACTTCGATATTCAATTTCAAATGTCGGACAGTCCTAATTTATTTAAAGTCCCGCATTTGAAGAAAAGTGCTCCTGAACGTTCGTAATTAATGAATTGTAAGTGATCATCTAATTAATAATAGCTTAGTTATAATAACTTAAATAATAAATTATTGTATTTTAAGAAATAAACCATAAGTTTGTTATTATAGTGACTCAACACTAAATGGTAGGAAATGGTTTTGTCGTAAGGGCTATTCGCACGACAGCTATTGACAATAGTGTGAGTCACGTAAGTTTTATGGACTAAAAAGAAAAATGGGTTCACAGTCAAACTACTGAGAAGTATAAAGGAGGTCTCGGATTTTGACTGAGAGAATATTGTCATCTTACTTTTATGAAACAGAAGTGTGGACTTTAGAAAACATATAAGCGATTAGAATTACCCAAAATTACTAAAAGTTGTACCCAATGGTAAAAATTTATTCTCCAAATAATTTTGGAATGGTTTGACCGATTTGAGTACAGTTTTTTTTTTCATCTTACAAGAGATTAATTCTCTTTAAGTTATAGGAAACCGTAATCAGATCCGTCAATCCATTGCCAAAATATTCGGAGAAGAAATTTTCCGACTGGGTGCAAGCTTTTGGCGATGACTGTACATGGGAGGAATGAAAAAAAAAAGAATCAATACAGAAGATAGGTAGGAATTAAAGAAAATAGGTGAAATAAGAACAATAATGGAAGCAGTAAAGAAGACGAGAAGAAAACGACCGTTTGTATCCAGAGACATGCAACTTGTAGCTATTACGGAAGATGTATCCAGGGATTCCGCCAGGATTTTCACTTTCGGGGGGTGTAAAGTCAAAATTGGGAGAATGTAAGTTGAGTTTTGCAAGGTTCCTGATTTTTGACCGTAAAAATATTGCAGTTCGCGGGGCGCTCTCGAGGATTTGGGGAAGTCTGGCTGAATCACTGGATGTATCTTATACTGGTCGTGAAATAAGGAAGCGAACGGCAGATCTGGATGCATGGAGAAAGCTCAATTTCCCTTGAAGGACCTACCTCTTTAGTAAAAATTGATGGTGAATATTGAGTAATCCCTCACCCTCAGGATGAGGTAAGGTGTAAAAAGGATAAAACTAAGGACATAAGACAACGAAGAATGCGAGATGTCTTATGGAAGACTTGGAGTTATCTTCTGATAATGATAATCAATTTCTTACAACTTCCTATCGCAAAATCATTATTGTATTTGAAGGTACCTCAATTCACTTCAATGTAAGAGGTCTTTGCACAAGAAGAGATTTAACCATAAACTGAAATTGCTGTTAGCTCTTCCTTCTCTGTCTCTTGTGTGCTATTTTCAGAACTTTATACGACAAGATTTACGATATCTCTTCTCTTTACAAGTTTCTCGAATGTGAGAGCGAAGCCAGGACCTTCTTCTTTTTCTTTTTTTATTATTACAGTTGTAATAACCACGTAGCGAACTCATACAGCCACAATCGAAAAAAGAAGCCATTCTTAACGACGTCACAAAATAGAAAGACATCATTAAATGTCCCAAGAATTATGACTTCTTCCCCCGCAGTTTTGTGCGAGGAGTCATCTCTTGGTAGAAAGAAGAGTAATCATAAAATAGTCTCCTGTAATGTTAAACGAATCATTACATTTAGAGGCTTTTAAATGGTCGTCTAATTGGGACGTGGCGACTCAGAGAACGAGGGGGGAGGAGAGGGGGAAGAAATATGAAACTGTTAGGGACAAGAATAGAGAACTTTTAAGTAATTTCATATTGAAACCTTTCTTTGATTTGTCGTGAGTGAGTGAATTGTTATTATCGTCTTAGGCGAGCTGGTGGGCTTTTAACGACAAGACCTACAGTTTTTGTTAAGGTTAGCGCAAAGAAACGATCTCTTACTATAGATGGCAGCACTGCTTCTTTTTTTTTTAACGAAATTCCAGTGATGTTCCTACAACTTCAAGCCTAGAGAGTTCAATCAGCGCCGATTTTTATTTCCTTTGTTCATTGTTATATTTTTTTCTATACACAACAATAATCAAGCAATTTGAAAAGTTATGGTTTTTCTTTTCAGAAACTCCCTAGGCTTGCATTTGTAGGAACAACATTGGAATTTCATAAAATGGGAAAAAGAAAAAAGTTAGACATACGAAAATAGAGAACATTGCTTTGTACTAAACTTAAAGTGGACTCCGAACCACTCCGTTCAATAGACCTCGACGGGAATTGAACCCGCGATGACGCGCACAGAAAGTGAGCGCGCTATCCTCTCGGCCACCCCGAGGTCTTTTGATTCTCGCTGTTGTACCTTCTGTTGGAGGAGGATCATTCCAGAAAACAGCTTGGAAGTATATCACCAGACGGATGAGCATAGCAAAAAGATCTGCTAATAAGGTCTGCCGTTAATACTGACCTGAACTGAATATCACCAGACGCATCATCATCATAATTTTTTATCTACCGATGGTGGCAGGTGCTTCAATACATGTTTAGTCTTTTAAGTTTCAACTGCTGACATCAAGAATGTTTCGCAGGAAATACGTTTTAATTGAATTGAATTCATTACCTTAAGACATTTTTGGATCAGGCCGTGTTAGCGGAGGGGAGATGATGAGGAAAGTAGCGGCCAGTACCTTATTTAAGGTGCCATTCCGGCATTCGGCTGGTGAAACTGAGTTGGGAAAACTTGGAAAGCCTCAGTTAGAATCTTCGGCGGTAGGGTTCGAGCCCACGTTCCTACTCATTGCCAATCCAAAGTCTGCGACGTTACCGCCTGCACGGATTTCACTGGGAGAAAACAGTTTTAAGTTCAACATTTTTCATATGACTAACAAGTTTCTGGGCTGATAGCTTTGCCAGTTAATGCTCTGCTGTTTAAAACCTTTCCTGACATAAATAATGTTCACGATCGTTCTAAGTATTATTACTGTATGCAGAGTTATTCAGATACAGTAAATATCGATTATCCGTCATAATGGAGGAGGTGGGGGCGGAGACACGGTTGATCTAAAATCACGGGTAATTTGTACATCCTCCGGAACACTGAGAATAATTTCGCAAGTCCCTCTTTCATCTTTTCACCTCCCCATTTAAACATCTTTGCTACGAGTCTATCTTCTCCTGCCGAGTTTCCGTTCTTCATCCCTCGAAGTACTGTATCCACTTCTTCTTTCATTATGTCTGGGACATCTACATTATTTTCTTCTGAATCTTCATTTCCTAGTTGTTATTCGGAGTAGTACAATTCTCTGTAACTAGACATTTTCAAATGTTTTATATATATATAATTTCTTCCTTATTTCGTGTTACGGTCCCGTCTGGTCTCTTAACTGCAATTATTTGCTTTCTCCCTATCATGAGCTGCTGTTTAGTTTTCTTCAGGCTCCTGTTTTCCTCGATTGTACTTCTTACAAGATTTTCGTTGTATCCTCGTAAATCCTTTCTTATTTTTTTTCCTTACGGTTTTATTTATTTCTATGTTCTCTTTATGTAACATTCCTCTTCTTTCATTTCCCTTCTTTTCTTCATCAAAAGTTTAGTTTCTTCTGAGATTTTTCTCTCTCTTTTTTCTTTTTCATGCCTGTTATTTTCTTGGTTGTTTCTCTTTATTATGTCAGGTAGTATTTGCTATTGGTGTTTTCTTCATCCTCTAACTCTTTCAAGGCGCTGAATCTGTTGCTTAGTTCTATCTCGAATGTCTCTCTGTGTTTCCCTAGATTTTCCAGATCTGAAAGTTGCTGTTTTCCTCTGATAAGCTTCTTTCTCTCAAGTCTAGTATTTAGTTTCAGCGTACATCTCACCATCCTATGATCAATCGTGACTTTGAAACTATTGAGAACAGACACGTATTTCAGAAATTCCCTGGTATTCGATAAAACGTAGTCTATTTCGTTTTTGGTTCCATTTGGACCTTTTCATGTCCACTTCCTCTGGAGCGGTTTCTTGAAAAAGGTATTGGAAATGAACAGTCTGTTGGCTTCTGAGAATTCCACTAAATTCTCTCCTCTCTTGTTTCTTTTGCCCAATCCAAAGTTTTGCACTTTCGTGTCACTCCTACTTTCGCATTGAAGTTTCCCATTACAATTTTGTAATGCGATTTGCTAGTATCCAAAGTCTTCTGTATCTCCTCGTATAGGTCTTCGACTTCCTCCTCCGGATGTGACGTTGTTGGAGCATACACTTGTATAATTTCCATACTCTTGTTTATCTTTATTACTACTCGTGCGATTCTATCTGAAATTCCTTCAATTTCTGTGATTCGTGACTTCAGGTCTTTATTAGTTATAAAGCCAACGCCTGTCGCTTTTCCAGTTTCTGTTCCTTTGAAGTAGAACGTGTGCCCTGACGGTAGTTCCAACTGTTCTTCATTCTTCCTCCACACTTCTGATAGTCCTATGATGTCCCACTTAATCCTCTTAAGTTCATTCTGCAATTCTTCTAATTTGTCCTCTCCTGCAAGTAACTAACAGTTGAGAGTCGCCACGTGTATGTTAGTTCGAGTTGCCGTGTCGGTATCCTGGCAGTTTACGGTCCACACCCGGGCGTTTTGACCCTCTGATCTCCTGCAGGATTGAACGTTGCCGTTGCCATCTTCATCCCGTCCTCCGGGCAATGAAGTCCTGCGAGGCTGTTCCCTTACTTGTACCACCATGTGTAAAGAAAGGAGAGGTGCAGGCATTTGACACATCCGGAGGGACTGTCAATTAATGCGGGTTGGTGAGCAGCCCATCCATGTTCGTTCGCCAAGCATTTGCTTGGGTATTAACAGGCCCCACGACGTGAACGTATGGATTGGACATTAGGCGTCTACCCCTGTCGGTTCCCTTAAGCCTTAGCAGGAGGAATTAAGGGGTCTTCTCCCAGTTAGCGACAGAAGCCTTTTGGGCACTTGTCAGTTTCGTAAGAGCAAATTTCCCGTCCGAAACTCTAAAATTTCCCAATCAGATGCAACATTTCCCGTCAAGTAAAAAATCGAATTTTCAGTGGTATACAGTAAGAAATGTATTTTATTATATATTTTTTAAATCATCGTTGTCTATGCACAAATATTTTTTAAAAGTGAAATTTCAGCGTTCGCAGTTAATGGAAAATAAAAACACGCCGGTTTCACACTAATCGTCTTTCGAAATTGGTATCTTCTCATTTCATATTAAATTAGAATGCTGATATCACGTTGGCAGTGTTTTCTATTTTTTTAAATTAAAATTGTGTGTATTTATTTATTTATTTATTTAGTGACAACACAACAGGCAATGGCCTAATTATAGTGGACTTGCAGTTTACTTTCGAAATGTACGTTATTAAGAAATCTAAACTTTATCAAGTCGACATAATTAGTATCTGATTTCATTATACATTCTTTGTCTGTGACTATATTCTTGTTATATTCCTTGTAGCTATGACATTTTTCTCAAGCAAAAGGAAAATGCTCACAAAACATAATGAATACACGTTGAAAGTACAACAAACATGCTATTTAATTTCTCGTTTTAGTCTCATCTTTCAGAAATATGCTTATGTAATCCTTCGTAAAGTATATTAAAATAATGGATGAATACCATATTGAACAAAATGGCACCATATCGGCCAATGTTTATTATGAAGAACGATCTTTCAGAACCGTGCTGCAGAATATATAACAACGCAATAGCTCAACCTTACAACGATGTAGATAAATTTTGCTGGTGTCTTCAGTTTACTGTATTCACCAATTAAAGATAAGATTTATTTTCGTCGGATAAGTGGATGAAGCACACACACACCACACAGAAAGAGAGAGAGGGAGACAGACAGAAAAATATTCCAGCGAAGAAATTATAATTTTAATTCGTCCAGAACTACAAAATTTCCCGTTTTTGTTGTATTTTAACAAAAAAATTCCCACCGTCCCGCCAGTGGGCCGTTTTTCGGGAAAATTCCCGCCAACTAACAACACTGCTTTTGGGGCGACAATCCCGGTTTGCCGGTTATATATATATAACCTTCGAAGATTATAATAATCGAAATTCCAAACGGTTCTTTTCCATTGTTCTGTATGCCCACTCTCCAACAAGCTTATTGTAATTTTATTTCCTGTGTTTTACATTAAAGAAAAGGGAGAAAGCAGATTCCTTGAATACTAATGCCATTTAATATAAAATGTTTCATAAATCTGAATGGAAATACTGTTTTACATAAACAGTAATTCGTTTATAAAGAATCGACACAAGGCAAATGATTCTGCCGTTTTCAGGAAGTTCTAATATGAATATGTGAATCTGATCGCACAACCAAACAAAGCCCAATTGATGAGCTACAGTATATCAATTTAAAGAACCCACCTCCAGAATATTAAGATCCAGAGATCAAAGTTTTTCCGAGATAAACAGTGGTAAAGTAAAGCTAGAATGATTTCACGCCAATCATTCAAATCTTATCAGCCCAACGCTCCAAACATACAAGATTTTAATGAAATTATGTGGCATTTTTATTTACTTTAACAGTTTGGAGAATAACTGACTCTACTTCAAGATACTGTACTTTGTAAGAACTATGCACACCGTTCCTCTTGCAGCACCAGCGTGACTTTGGAGGTAACTTAGAGAAAATGGTGTTGGTTCGCTACAAAAATTATCTTGTGTTTCACTTGGTCTTTCTTAACAAATGTTTTACCAAAAACTGCCCCTTTGTGTTATTGAAAGACGCGTACAGATATTATAAAGAAGGAGGAGGTCATAGGTGACTTTCGTACCATCTGGTGGAGAAAGGAGAGATCTCTGGTTCTGTCGTGAAGCGATATTCTGTTTGCAACAAGGTTGTACCTTATCGTATTGTATGGAACTTATTTAGGTAGCCTTACAGCTGGTAAATAATACCCACCCACGCGATAAATGCTTCATTGAAGTTACATTTGTTGGTGTGACGGCAACACTGCTGGTGGAATGGAGCTGTCGTTCAAGGTTTTCTTTCAAGGGGTGAACAAACTTCCCAGTACCTGCAAAAACTCTCTCAACAATCGCCCTCTGCGTTTCCCTTCTTTCATTCGCTTCTCTTTTCTTCTACTGTCGTAGCAGTCTTGTTTTCGGTTTGGTATTCGAATTTTAATCCGCGGTATTTGGGACAATGATGGGTCGTCGAATAATCATTCGACACCTTCTCAGTCTGTTTTCTCCCCCTGTCCCTCGCTCTTTCATTTCTTCGTAGTTAGACCACATGCGAATTAGGAGATAAGTTAAACATAAATGGTATCAGTCCTCGTTGAAACTTGAAAGCTAGTAGAATTTTCTGTAATTTATTTGTTCAGTGTGTTGCCAACTAGCCGGAGGCCACCATACCAGCCCTACACAGACCCATCTCGAGTGCAGTGTTCTTAAAATCCACAAACATCCATTGAGATTCGAAATCACAACTTCGGGATAGGCGGCCCAGCGCCCGAGTCCACATCACTAGCTAGGTCGGCAGTAGTACTTCTGTTATTAGTATTATTATTTACTACTGAGCACGCCTTTTAATCATTTAACTCAGCTTAAGGATGTTCCTAGACGATGTATGCTGTAGGCAATGCCTTTCACTGTTGAGCTGAGTAATTCAAGAGTGAAAGAGTATGCATTAGTTAGTAGCTACCATTCCGGCATTTACCTGGTGTGACTGAGGAAAAGCTCTGGAAAACTATCAGTCAGGAATTCAGGATAGACGGCCACTGGGATCGTTCCCAGGACCTTCCGAGTGCTAAGCCAACGCTCGATCAACTGAACTACACGTTACTACGGCAGCTCGGTGTGTCTGATCTAGCCATTCTGACCGCGAAAGAGCGCTCGCCTACGGGCGTCATCTCTAGCATATGCGATGGGCTTAGGCCACAAGTTGCCTGCCTAGCGTATACGAATCAAGCGCATGTCTGCGATAGGTCTTAGAATACGGTGTCAATACTAGGTGTTGGAAATTCAAGTAGTGGTTTGAGTAAGTGTACCACAAACGTAATTATCTTAAATTCCCAAAGTACGGTAGTTTATTTCGCTAATAACGACATTTGCTCAAAAATGCAATTTTTCTGAACCGGTGACACGTTTACCTGTTGCTAGAATACGAGGCGTTCAGGTTTATAATATGTATCTGATAGAAGTACCATTGTCTGAGCTTTTGTCACTTGGTTCGTGCTATTCACAGTCGATTTTATGGAGGAGGCCAATTCAATTAATATGAGGGCAGCTGAAGTGGCCAAGAGCACATGTTCCCTCGCCACACATCGTGATTGAAATTGAACTCCTCTTTGCTTCAGCACCCTCCAGCTCTTTGCCAACAACGTGGTTTAGATTCCTGGAAAGTTGGACGGTGGATCAGCTTGCTTTCGCCATCACTGAAACAAGCTGGGTTATGAGCAATATTATTATCAAGGTTCTCTTGGCAAATAGCAAATGAGTAATATAACATCTATTTTTCTTTTAATTTCCTTTCGTTACCATGCAGATACTGTAGCTATGCTTCCCGCAGACATGAGATACGCTAAGGCCTGTCGTATCCATAAAAGTAATTAAAAAAATAAATGTTATCTTGCGAGACATATTTGCTTCAGTAGAGATACACCCATGCCCGACTATTATTATGCACATACTATGATTTAAAAAAAAATAAATATTTTTTTCGTGGAAGGTAGAGTCTGACAACAAAACATAGTTGCACGTCTTGCAATTAAGATCAAAAAACACTGAACTGCTGAACAAGACTATATTATTCGTAAAAAATTAAATTACATGTAACGTTTCGACCTTCTAGCCAAGATCCTCATCAGACATACACTGAGTCTGTACAAAAAAATACACACATATAAATACATTCCCAATAATCTACCTGCTCCCTCATTGGCCGAAACAAGCAGCCAATCAGGGACGCCCGATCAAGCAGCCTCCCCATTGGCTGGAACAATCAGTCAATCAGAGACGCCATAAAACATCCCATGTTAACAAAAGAGAATCAACATGAAGCAAACATAGAGGCCCCTAACACCTCATTTAACATATATATCCCTGTGTTTGTCAACAATAATCTTCCATTCTTTATTAATGCTAAAACCTTTAGTCCAGTTCATTAAGTTCTTATCTTCTTCTTTTTCTATCCACCATGCCTCCTTCCATTTTCTAGGCCACATACTATCTTCATATTCTAACACAATCACTTTTTCCCAGTCCACATTATGTCCTTTTTCTTTTACATGTTTGAATATAGCATTACTCTCTCTACCACATTTCACATCGCTTTTATGTTGTTTAATTCTTTCTTTCAACAATTTACCCGTCTCTCCAATATACTTCATATCACAATCCTCACAGTTAATACAATAAATGACACCTTTCTGCTCCTTCTTCCCTTTATCCTTTCCTTTACTTCTGACCAAATCCAACAACTTTCTACTACCTTTTCTGTACACTCTTACACCCTGCTTTCTTAACATCTTTTTAATAATCTCTGTGTCCTCTCCTAACCCTATAATGCCTTTCCATACCACCTCTTTTCCTTCCTCCTCTCCTTCTCTTCCTCTAGAAACCACAGATGCCTTTAAGATATCCCTTTTACTATACTCATTCTCATATAGCTGTTCCTTAAAAACTTTGACATTCTTTTCTTCATTTTTGCTACAAATCCTACTAATTCTTGTCAACATATTTCTTATAAAATTTGCTTTGGTGCTTTTATCCACATTACTTTTCTTATTACAATAAATACCAGCATTGCTTTCTTTTTGATACCATTGAGTTTTAAGTCTCCTCCCTTCTTTACTCATTAAAATATCAAGATAACGTAAGCTACCTCCCTTCTCTATCTCCAGCTCTAACTCTATTCCTTTTTCTTTATCCTCAATGCCTTCTACAAACTCTATCAATTCTTCTTTAGAGCCTTCCCATATCCCAAAATAGTCATCTACGTATCTACATAAATACTTAATCTTCCTTTTTCCTTCTCTACCACCTTCCTTTCCCATACATTCATAATGATATCAGATAACACAGGACTAATCTTAGACCCTATACTTAAACCTTTCTTAATTCTATATATGTCATTCTTCACTTTGCAAAAACCAAAATCCCAAAATAAGTTGAGAGCTTTCCTAACTTTCTCCCATTTCCAACCTTTCACCCCTTCTTCCCCCATAGCACTCTTAACAATATCAAGTATAGCAGCCCTCTTTAAACTTGGAAACATAGCTTTAACATCCAAACTAAATAAAATACACTCATTTTCCATTACAACTTTACTTGTGTAGTCAATTACCTCTCTATAATCTTTCACTGCCAATGTTCCTTGTCTGTCTCTCACCCACTCTAACACTGTTTTCAATTCACTTTCCAATGGTTCAAAATAATTGTTCTTACAATCCATCACTGGTCTTAACTTCACTTCCTTTTTGTGTATTTTTGGAAAACCTTTTAACACCGGCACTCTTCCATCTTCATTTAACCACTTCTTTAGCCCCTTCTTCTTACTTACTTCCTTTATCTCTTGTATGATCTCTTCTTTCTTCTTATCCACTAACTCGTACTGACCATCGACTAACTCCTTAACCTTGTCATCATACCACACTTTATCCATGACCACTGTTGCTCCTCCTTTATCAGCTCTCTCTATCACTATGTCCTTCCTTTTCTTAATTCTCTCGTAACCTCTTCTTTCTTCTTTCATTAAATTCGTAGTTCTTCTGTGAACTTCCTTCTTTACCAACGACATCGCCTTCCTTCTCAATCTATCTCTGTTTTCTTCCTCTTTAACCTCCATCAACGCCTCCTCTATAGAATACACCATGTCATCAACTCTTATATCCCTGTCCTTCACTTTAAACTTACAACCTAAAGAAAGAAAACTCTTCTCTTCTTCTGACACTTGTATGTCCAATATCACCACTACTCTTTCTTTTTTCTTCTTATCACTCAACCTCAATGCCATAAGTGTCTTCCCAAGCCTCTGTTCTACTTTACTACTGAAATACACTTCCCATTGTCTCAAATATTTCACTAACCAGTCTTTCACAAATATCGATGCTAAATCTA
>JAGDQP010002168.1:84320-108784 GCA_022664845.1 Lepisma saccharinum
CAGTCTGAGCTCACGATTGTGTTCGTAAAAGGGCCTCAATTAAGTTCACTTGGCCCGGGCCCAGGCTTGCCTTACGCCGTCACTGAATTTAGCTTTGAAAGAGGAATCTGTATACGTCACTTCTACTCTATTATCTAAACCTTTCTCCAAGCATATTCGTATGATGTTCTTTTGTTGAACTATCAATAGCTTCAAGTGAGAGGGATAAGCAGAACTCCAACTCAGAATGCCATACTGAAATATACTTTGTACATACAAGAGCATAATATGCCATACATAAAACTTTCTTACTAACAATATTTCTAAGCTGAACAAATTCGTATGATAGTTTTCGTAAAATTTTAGCAGTGTGTGTGAAGACCATTTAAAATTCTTATCAATAATTATACCTAAATATTTTTTTAAATTTTCTTCCTTAACAAGAAAATTGCATTTACAATAATTGTATTTTTTACATTTATGTAGTTTTAGTATTACGTTTCGAGCCTGTCCAACCGAAGATGGTGAAAACGTTTAATACCAAGAGATGATCATAAAGCCACACATTTATTTTATGAAACTCTAGTTCAACTTTTATGAATGTTTCGGTTCATGCACTTTCACTAACATTAATTGAGGTATCTTCTGCAATTGATTGAATGTGAACATTTAACTTTAAGTTGCAGAGAACTGGTCCTAGCAGAGTTCCTTGAGGAACCCCATATTTGACATTTGTTAAACTACTCATAGAGTCACCTATCGTGTTAATGCTTTTTTAAACTAATAAGATTTATGAGAAGAAAGCAAAATCATTCAAACAAAATTGATTGAAAATTACCGTTGAAAAGTAGAGCATTGGTTTTGATAACTACAATTATATTGACTGTGCAGAAATTTTGAAAAATACAAAAAAATCTAAGTAACTTCATTATTATTGTATATTTTCTATCTCATTTTTATTTACGTAAAATATTATTTTGAAAGATGTGAATGCATATAAATTATAAACTTAATAAAATGTTTGTTCAAAATTATTTAGAAGTTTATTTGTTGATATGATGACTTGATATGCTCATGAAAGTGCTAATATGTTGACTTTTTTAACGATTTTCTTTTTGTATGATAAACGCTGGTCATGAATACGTTTATCATTGTTTGCGTTAACTACGAAATGCTACTTCTTGCTGATAACATGTGCTGAACTTCTGAGTATTGCTAAAAGAAAGCTTAACATAATTTTGGTCTTGGTTCTTATTTGCCTAAGAGATGGCAGCACCAACAGCTACATAATATTTGAAACAATCTGCAAGAATATCTGCATGTTTATTAAAACGTATTTTTGTTTTTTCAATTTAATTAAATGAAAGTTTAACGCAAGTGCTTACAATGAGCATATCGTCTTAGCGCACAAAGGATATTCTTGCTGTTCAAACAAGCACTTATAAAAGCATTTAGTGAATTTTCTTATCGTGTTTGGCATCGAGGACTCTTATACAAACTCAGCAAATTGGGCTTCCATGATCAACATCTTCGCATCCTACAATCGTACTTACATAACCGCAGCTTTTATGTTAGCTTTCATGGCTACGACTCTGTAACTCATCCTATCACTGCTGGAGTACCTCAAGGATCTGTTCTTGCACCGTTATTATTCAATCTATATACTTCCGATATTCCAACCCATGTTCACACTAAATTAGCTACCTTCGCTGATGACACAGCTATTTTCGCTTCTTCTCGAAATCTCCGTTACTCCCACTTATATGCTCAAAGACATCTAAATTCCATCGAAGATTGGTGTACAAAATGGCGAATGAAGCTCAATGCTGATAAAACCACCGTTGTACATTTCTCTAAACGATACACAGGACTCCTACAGCCACTCACGCTTTTTGGAACGCAACTCCCATATAGTCAACATGCACGCTACCTCGGAATTGATTTGGATAGAACTCTGTTATTTGGTCAACATCTCAAAACTATCGCCAGTCGAGCTCTAAATCGTCTTCTTGCCTTATATCCAATACTTCGCAGTCGTGAACTAACAATTGAAGCCAGACTCAACACCTACGTCATGATGATTCGTTCTCTTTTGACATATGCTGCCCCTGCATGGCAACATGCAGCACAAACTCATCACCTGCCGCTTCAACGTGTCCAAAACCGAGCAGCTAGGATTATCACAGGACATAGTAGAGACACACGTATTGCACAACTCCATGAAGATTTGTCTCTTCCGATGCTCAAAGATGTCATTGATTCCCAATGCCGTTCCTTCTGGAATCGTGTCAACAATTCACCTTATCCTACCTTAAACACCTTGGGCACTGCCCAACCAATCCGTCATACTCACCGCATGCCCCATCCCAGATAACCACTCTACTTACACCACAGACCACCTGTCTGAAACTTATGATTAATCACTCCAATTTCAAATCATGATCATTACTTTTTATGGAAGGAACTTTAATCCAACTCAGCCTCACTGACTTAACTTAACATCGTTGCCTCGCTTATGCAATTGCTTTCCTCTCTCCTTGCCTCGTCAATCATGCATTACATTCATTGACTTAGGGATGCGACAGTTGCTCCCTAATCAACTCATTTATTATATCTCACATCCCGCCATTAATAACCATATGGAAGTCATGAGCTTCTAGCTCGACACTTCGCACATCAAAAAGTCATTCTTAAACTCGTAACTCTTACTTCAGAGAAACTTTGATTTTGTGAGTATCACTCAGAGCTGGCAAGTCGATGACAAGCCTAGTGTTTGTACCACTATTGCCAGTTATTTTTGATTTCCTTCCTACGTCATCATCCTTCGTCTCTTCTCGCCACATCGGAACAAATCTTGTGTACCAGACTCATCTAGCCAAGGAGTCACAATTTTTTGTCTGAGGTGGAAGGAGTGTTCGACACCTGGGCTGCTATCCAAACGGGTGGCCCAACCTTGATTGTTTCATTATTTCATTATCATCGACCACTGCAATGGACAAGGACACGACTATTGGTCAACACTCAGGACTTCCGCAAATGATAACTGGACCCCCTAGCAATTCTACATTAGGAGCCATTCCAAGACGAAAAGACAAAGAAAAACAGTCATCTCGTTCACGCTCTCGATCACCGGCTAATCTTCACTCAGGACGCAGCACATCGCAATCACCACCTACCAAAAAGACTCATACTATAAGTGAATCAGAGGAAGAAAGACAAATGGACACAACAAACCAAACCGACTTTCAACGGCTTCCAACATCTGCAGCAGCAACAACAACACTAATATTTTCATTTTTGCTTACCAATTTTGATACGAAATTTCAAAATGTAAAACTCCTCTACCAGCAACTCACAAAATACGTACATCACGACAGAATCGTTAGAATCATTCCAACAAGAAATGGCATCATAATACAATCTACCGACGCTGATTTTGCAACCACCATACGCAATAAACATAGCTTCGAGATATTCGGAAAAACAGCAAACTTGACAAGACAAGAAAACCGTTCCAATCGCCAAGCACCACCACCACGCAAAACACCGACATTATCAGTAGTCATCCGAGGAGTAGAACCCACAATCACAGACGAAGACGCAGAGACAGAATTAAAAGATGAAGGCCACGTGATCGCTAAATGTATTCGTATTAAAACCAAGACGGGAGGCCCAACGTACATGATTCGTGTTTTGACTAACAGCCAAGAAACTATAGACGAACTTCTCACCCGTGGCGCTTACATCTACAAAAAACGATACAGGGTAGAACCCTCACACTCACCTCCGCCTCTACCAATAAGATGTGAGAAATGTCAAGTATACAATGCACATACCACAGCACAATGTACAAATAACATCAAGTGCGGCTACTGCTCCGGATCACATCCCACTAAAAACTGTACGAACATGCAACAGCCACCCAAATGCACCACCTGTAATGATAATCATCCAACCTTCAGTTATAAATGTAAAGCTAGACCTCCTGCACAACCTGACAAACCAGAATTAATAGTGCCGATCCGGACCGCTGAAACCCAAACCCAGGCTATGCCTCCCATTACTTCTGTATACCAACCAATCACGATAGACCAACTCTTGGCATTCATCACCGTTGTTTTGCAAAACATTCACCCTTTCCAAACACACCATATCCTTGCTCAAATTCAATATGCAGCCAAAACTACCTTACATATCGCTTTTAACGCTACATATTCTGGACTGGACCATACGCTCATTTTCATGCAAGTGCCGAAACAGCAGTATAAACCATACCGTACAGATTATCACAAAATGTATACAATTATGGCTTTAGTATTTTTATTTATAAATATCAGATCCATACTCACGCATAAACTGTTATTTGAACACCTACTCCTAGAAGAAGACGCTCATGCATTTTTACTAAATGAGACACATCTAAAACTAAAGGACATTTGCAAAATATCACGTTTCACTATACTTCGTCTCGATAGTACGATACCAGCACAGCGAGCAAACGGAGGTGTCGCCATAGGATTTTCGCCAAAAATAGCCTACCGTCAATACACTGTAAACACGCCAAATCTACCTGAATACCTCATTACTACCTTATACTATAAACAGATATATATCACTCTCGCTACAATTTATGTAAGACCTGGTCATTCCATTCCCAACTCATTCTTTACTTACATCTCAAACCACTTCAGAACCTACATAATTATGGCCGACATAAACATACACAGCCGACCTGATCACGAAAAGCAAAACTTCAAAGATTTCATAACTTTAGAAACCACAGGAACAATTCACCACATCCCTAAACCAAGCAGACCATGTTCCAATACCACTCCAGACGTAGTCATAACCTCAACCAACCTCAGTCATAGATGCACCTTAGACGTACTAGATCTAATAGGCAGCGATCATGCACCGATTAAACTTTCAGTACAATCTCCAAATCATACTGACCGAACGAGCCATACGCAACCAAGAATCATGCTACGCTTTGATCGCGCCGACTGGAACAGCTATAGACAATACCTAGAATCACAAGTTAAAACCCTGACAACACCAGAAAGCGAAAGCGAGCTTCATCATACACTAGACCAAATCACGACATCACTCCAAGATGCATCAGAGAAATACATCCCAACTACCAAAGTTCACAATTTCAGACCTAGCTTACCACCACAATACTTACCCCTCATCAAACGTTCAAGAGAACTATATCGAGACTACCAACGCACTCGTAATCCAGAATCTCTAAGACTCCACAGACAACTCCAAAGAACAGTACGCAATTATTTGAAGGCTTACAAACTCAGGCAATGGATAAAAACCTGCAATAATCTAGCTAACAATACACATCCCACTAAATTCTGGAAACGTTTTAATACACTTACAGGCAAATACACCAAACCACATTATCCCTTACTGCACCACGACGAAGCACTTCATACTGACAAAGAAAAAGCCGATGCATTCGCAGACTATTTACAAGAAATTTTCACCCCTCAGGTTCCTTTCAATCCATTCCGACAGAATCCTGCAGACAGAATTAACCTCTCTTCTCCTCATCTACAACCAAATCAAAATCACACACTTCCTGACCACCCACTGACAGCTCCCATCACCCCTGAGGACATCATCCATGCCATTAGTAACAAACGAAACTCCGCTCCGGGTCATGACAAAATCACCTATCGTCATCTCAAGGAATCCCCACTTGTTCTCCTCCATCTTCTCGCCACAATATATACCTTCATCCTCCGAACCGGCTACATCCCACCCGAATGGAAAACCTCGAAAACCTTAATGTTCCTAAAACCTAAAAAACCTCCAAATTCCGTTTCTTCCTATAGACCAATACAGCTAACCCCATGCCTCAGTAAAACCCTTGAAAAAATCCTTGTAAAACGCCTCCATGACCATTTACAAATCTATAACCTTCTCCCTCTACATCAAGCCGGTTTCCGACCAAACTTTAGCATTACCGACCAACTCCTTCGGCTCACCAACCAAATAACTATCCACTACAACAAATCCTTTCCTTCCTGTTTAACCCTTTTCGATTTAGAAAAAGCATTTGACAAAGTATGGCATAGAGCACTTCTTTACAAACTACAGTTCTTTCATCTCCGTCACTTATCTTCGTTTCATTTTCAACTTTATCTCTTCCCGACTCGCCTATATCAGCATCAATAATAGTCTATCTCATCCCATCTTCCTACATTGCGGTGTACCACAAGGATCAGCCCTCTCACCACTCCTTTACATACTTTTCGTTGCAGACCTCCCTCCCCTTCCTCAGAATATACAAGTTTTCCAATACGCAGACGACACCGCTTTTCTCGCCCTGAGTACCACAATTCAACACATCAATAGGACAATGAACGAAGCAATCAACTCCTTCACCTCGTGGTGCAGTAAATGGGGTCTCACAATAAACTCCACTAAAACTCAGACTATCATCTTTCTCCCCCCAAAATGCAGATCTAGAGTTCGACGTAACCCCGCGAATCTGAATCTCACTATCCTACACGCACGCATCAAACCATCAAATCAGGTCACTTACCTAGGCATCGTTTTTGACAAACATCTTACATGGCGCCCGCACTTGCAGACCGTCATTACAAAAGCCAGAAACAGACTAAATCTCCTTAAAAGACTGACCGGAACAACATGGGGACTCAAAGTTAGCTCAGTTATTAATACATATAAAGCATTTCTCCGACCAGTGTTGACATACGGTTTTACTGCTTGGATTAACGCATCCCATGACGTCTACAAGAAACTACAAATCCTAGAAAGACACGCCCTTCGCATTGCCTACAGAGTAAAATTACCCAGTCCCACCCGCGAACTTTACGACAGAATAAATTTTCCTCATCTGCTTTATCATCTGGAAACACTACGTCTAAAATACATAAGGCAACGCTATGACACGCAACATCCTTTACTTACCGACATAATCCAAACACAACAAAACGACAACATACAGAACAATAACAATACACCACTCTCAACACTCCGCACCATCTACCACTATACATTACCACCCGATGACCCAGACGAAGCATTTATTCGTCAACTTTGCTCATTCGATCTTTCACATCACCTCTCGCCTTCATATATTGCACAGTAACCATCTTAAACTAACAGAGCTTTCACCTGTCTCCATCATGGTCTAGAGCAGCTCCTAGACCAGAAGAATATCAATCATTTGTCTTTAATTGTGCCAAAGTGTTGTGACGTCTAGTGCACCTCACCTTCATCACATCACCAACCTCATCCAGATCTGATTTCTTCCCCATCTATATGAATGATTATGAGGAAAACTCATAATGACCAGATAATGGAAAAATAAAATACAGTTTACAGATACAATAAACCCACTTAGCCCATCCACTTTCCAATATCCTTACCTAGTTCAGCTTAACTTCCCTTCCCATGTAGAGGGTGTAGCCCTTTGGGGGAGCTAGCCGCGGCTAGCAAAAAAAAAAAAAAAATGTGAGTATAGGTCATATGTGGATGAACGAAACTAACACTCATCCGCGATCTAAATTTCATTCCACTACATTTTTGATGTGGGCATGAGGAAAAAAAGTGTGAGAGTATGGCGTATTTACGAGCCGTTGCTTCTCAGCTTTTTTACTTCTTCTACGCCCTAAAAATTAAAAACAAGAAAAGTTGAAGTAGTTTTAGGAAAGGTAAACAAATATCTTTTCTAGTGCTGTACACAGCAACACTATCCTTTTCCATCACATTAGCATCCGAGTCCTAATCTCATTGTATGTTTATAAGCTAAAGCTTATTGAGTCAATGGTTTAAATAATTAAAAAAAATAAAGGATAACATCCCATAGACCAGCTACCTATCCGTTCACACCTCTCTTCTAAGCATCCCTTCCCCGAAGAGTCACTACAGTGGCTATCCATACGAAAAAGTACTAGTAAAAAAAATCGTGAGTATAACCTCAGTGGATGAAATATATTGAAACTTCATTCTTTAATATTTTTGTATGGCCAAGAGGAAAAAGAGTTTAAGAACATGATATATTTCCGAACCGTTGCTTTTTTTTAGGTCTTCAACTTGTTTATAATTTGAAGACGTAGAAGAATTGAAGTACTTTAGTAAATGTAAACATTCTTCCTAGTGCTGCTCTCCAGCAGACGATACAGCCTTTTATACCGTAAGAGTCCAGTAGCTCGATATCGGAGCACCCGCTTTCCACCATTAAAATACTTCTACCATTCTGAATCGTTATAGTATTTTGTTTGTTCTATGTCATAGACAAGGGTATTCTTGTAGCGTTTCGTCCCACGCCAGAACTCGTCGAAAAACCCAACAGTGCGTCCCGGTCTGTTTTTACGGTACAGTGAACACGCTGATGAGTAGCGTTTCGTCCCAGTCAATGGATGGAACGCGGGCACCTGTCTAGGGCATACAGGCGATGAGTCACATCTCAACAGACGAATGGTGCCTTTTCTTCCACCTCTGTCAATATTTCGACTTCAGGAAGCAGTACAAAGTCTTATTCATAATGTGTTGACATCAGTTATGTTTGTTAGTGGATTGAATTGCAGAATATACAGTAAATGCAAATAATCTAAATGTCGCTCCAACAACTTGAAGGAACCACAACCCCAAGGAGCAGCGGTCCAGTCCTACCATGCTCCTACTTCTGACACTACTGACTACTCTGTTGTGGTGTGAGCCTTTCTGTGGAAGCGAACGCGTGCTTTCCGAATAGGAACGAAACTTGCCGAAGTTCTTTGTTACCGGTCAGCTACGTTGTGTTCGTGGTCAAGTAACAACCAAGGATTAGCGCAGATGCCTACCTGAAGATGACATGACTATAGCTCGGTAGTACTCCCATCTATAGTTAATATGTTCAACTCCCTTCAGCTGGCGGTCCTATATACTCCCTAGTCCTTGTTATTTGTATGAACGTTCGTAAATAGTTAACATCTGTGCCTACGGTGTAGTTTTCTACAACTAAAAGGGGCCAACCCAGTTTAATATTTAATGGATATCGGTATACAAAGAATAAGTGTGGTAAAGTTGTGTGGCGTTGTGTTGCGCGTCCATGTAGCGGACAAGTGTTTACCAACAACGGTGAATTCGTTACAGAGGAGAGCCATGCTTGATGTTGCCAGCATTGATGTCCATAAAGCCTATCGCAGACCAAAAAGAGAGCTCGTGAGGATGACACATCGATTTCACAGGTGCGCATGTTTTTATATATAAATCAAGCTAAAAACTAATTACAGATATTTTCGTGAATTGAATGTATTAACGACCAGGGAAGACCTCAGTCACTTATGATCTTAAGTAGTCAAATCATATTAAAAGACAATTTTCTTGATTTTTTTTTACATGGAAATATGTTTTCTCTTAATACAATGTCTCTATCGGGAGTGCATTATTTGTTTTAGTATTATTACATATTACACATAGCTTTGTACTTTTTGTCTTTTCAGATCTTCGACGATGAATTCAAAGACCTTTAGCAGACAGGATTTGAACTAGTGACCGAAAATCCTCAGTTTTCGGTTTTTAAAACTACATTGCACAGACAGCGGCGTGTAGCTCAGGGTGTCCAGACTGAGCCAAGTCGTCGTGAGGAATGACTTTGAATCCAGAAAATTTAGTCATGGCAGATGGCAAAACACGTTTTTACTAGCTGACAACTGTGAAGGCGAGAGGTTGCTCAAATTTGTTAGTTCCAGAACGAAACAAATATTAAAGCAACAAAAGAGTGTTTTCTTGGATGGAGCCTTTTAAGAGCGTTAGCAAGCAGTTCGTTCAGTTGTACACTGTCCATGTGGATTTAGGAAGCACTAGAGAAGAGACCAACGTTATGCCTGCGGTGTTTGCTTTGCTTCCTGACAAGAGAAAGATTACCTGCGTTCGCCTATTTGAAGCTATCCTTCGAGTAGTACCAGAATGGTCTCCTGAAAGTAAGCATCGATTTCGAGGCAGGAGCTTTTGAAGCTATTAAACATGTCTTCCCAGCAGCTAAAATACAAATGGTTTCTTCTATTTTTCAGTCTCTGGAGGAACGTGTAAATCATCGGTCTTGCAAACATGTACATATCAAATCAGGAAGTACGGGACTCCATCAGGATGTGTGCTGCCTTAGCCTTTCTAAAGCCAACAGAAGTGAAGGAAGGATAGCTACATATCCACAGTAACGTAGAATAACACGAAAAACTGACTGAATTTTTCGATTACTTTGTAGACCAGTGGTTGGAAAATCCAAATGTATCAATGACATGTGAAACTACCACCAAAGAAGACAGAACAAATAATGCTGTGGAAGGGTGGAACCATCTCTTCAACTCAGTCGTGGGTAAATCACACCCCCGACTGAAGGATTTGACTTTATTTGAAAAAAAAAGAGGCAGAAGATTCGGATGCTAAGGTTATAAGTATGGAGCTGAATGTAGAAGGGGTGAAAAGGAAGAAGAAGTACGTCACGATGAATAACAGAATGTCAAGAGCGACCGAAGTACTGAAGGAGTCAGGAGACATTAGGAAGTTTTCGAGAAATATCTCCTGCATAACATAATTCACTTGGATTAAGGACAATGTTGCAAGGAGATTAGTGTAAAGGTTATTTTACATTAGTTACCGTTTTAGTGTATAAGTAACAAAGCAAGAGCTGCAAATTATTTTTGGGACAGGCCTTAAGTTTTAAGGCCGAGTGCGATAATTCCATGGATCTGTTAGTCACATTGTATAAATAATGAACTATTTACATCTTTATTATCATCATCATTAAGATATTTAAAGTATCAAACCTATTTGATATTTTAATTAAATTCAGAGTTGTTAACTTAAATTTTGTTTGGTATCTGTTATTAGAAAAGTTTTACATGATTTGTCCTGACTTTTTGGATTGAGATAAATTTAGAAAATCTGATTTGCATTTTCTGTACCTATACACAACGACGTTCTTGTTGAAAAGAACATAGGAAAATTATGAACTTGGCCCAAATAATCTTCAGTGATCTTTTTACATTACATTTATTAAGTCTCAATTCAACTGCTCTTTAAACAGTTCTATAGAACAAACAAGATACATAACACCTTTCTTGCAACTCATTTTTAACTTTGAGTTTTATTGCGGGTAGTCGAAAGACAAGACGTTCGCAATAGATGATAAAAAGTGAAACGATGACCATACGTCCCGAATTTTCTGGGACAGTCCCGAATTTTAGGGTTTTATCCCGGTGTCCCAAAAAAGATTAAAATTTCCCAATGTTATGGGTTAAGCTTCGTCAACTATAAATGGGTTAAATGACCTAAGTGGAAAGATTTAGAACAGAATTGGACACTATTTAAAACTACCATCTGCATCAATCGACGATATGTTGAATAAGCTGTTGTTTTTACTTCACTGGCAATCTGTTCGCAGAGTTGGCTAAACTTAAATTAACTAAAGAACTGAGATGATTACCGGTTCTCATAGACCTAAATCAACAAGAAATAACCGTCCCAAAATTGGAGAAAGTATGTGAATTTATGTGAAATATTCCTTTCCTGGCATAAATGTTTCTGTTGACAGTCCATTTTTAATAATATCTGGGGACCAAAAATCGAATGTGTGAAAGTCATGTTAATTATTCAAATTAACCATTCCGAATCTTGTACAGAGATGTATCAAAACACTAAAAAGAACAAAGCGCTTACAGACAGGAAACTGTCTTCAGACAAGTATGCTTGCTTCAACTATCAACGTCGAGCACTCCAGAGGAATAAACTTTAAGGCTCATTTGTCCAAACTTCAAAAGACTCTTATTTGAAAGTTAATTTAATTTATAACTTATTTCTTTTAAATTAATATATTTTTGTATAAACATTATTATAAAAATGTTTTTCGCAGAAATTGTACAAAAGTCCTGTTTGTTTTATTTAAACCCAACATTGACCAAAACAAACACTGAAAAATATGGAAAATAAAATTGTTTTGGTGTTTAACAAATTCATGTGTGAAAACGTTTATTTATTATAATTTAAAGCCTTTACGAGAAGGAATTTAAAAAAAATAGTGTTATGTTAATTATTCAGACAAAAAAAAAAACGACTTGTAAACTCATTAGATATTATTTCCAGTGATCAAGTTCTGCTGATTTTAGAAGATCTAATTTGGTGCTTCAGTTTAGTTTTATTTTAAAAGTCCAGGCAAATAAAATAAAAACTTTAAGGCTAACTTTATGGCCTAAATATTTTCCCCCTTGGATCGCTTCTCAAACCACCCGCAAATATGGGTGGTTCGTTTTTTAGACCTCTGTAAGACTTGTTCCGCATTTTGACCGACAAAATATGGTCACCTTACCTATGAGGTTGATGAAATGGAAAAAGATTACCACTTTCACACTCTAAGCAGGGATTTACTACATTTTCCAAACTTTTGTGTGGTAAAATTCAACCATTATAAAGTAGGAATTAACTTATAAGAAATTGTATTGGTCGGCAGGGAACCTAGACCTCAACCGAGCTTAAAAAAAAATGAGTTTGTCTGAAGAAAATAATGAAAGCTTACAGATATAAGGAGAAAATTCGGGGAAATGTAAACCGAACTCGAGATTCAATCGAAAGACGTACAAGATAAACAATTAACTTCATGTATTTCCACACAACTATCCGCCTTCGTGAGGATAATAATAATCACTAAAAACAAAATATAATATAGCCTACCGAATTACCTGAAGAGATTCATTGTAGCATCGACTTGACATTATTTAACCAATACTAGTAATAACTGGACATGGAGAATTCATCATACGAACGCCTTCTACCGTTTCAGATTAAATTTAAAAAAAAAACTTTTTTTGTAACTTGGTTACATACCAGTTAACCAACAATTAACAGACAGATTGTTAATATCTTACATATAAATATAAACATTTCTTTGTTACTTATGCAAATCGACTCGAGTATATTGATTTCTACAAAATTTTACAAACTGGGTGAGGTCATAGAGGTACTCCGCACGCAGTTGTCAGTCTTGCCTACCAGTTTTTTAAAAAGTCCCTTCAGTACTATTGGACACATACGCACCAAACTCGACATGAACATTATTCGACAAGCTAGAAAAAAATGCTGTGTAAGTGAAGTCGCCATCCTCAGCTGTCAATGTTGCTTACATATTTTCATATCGAATACATTTGACCCCACACCAACGGCAATGTATATAAGCAACTTACACTAAAAAAAAAATGAATAACGAAAAGAGCCATACTAAAATGAAGTTTAAAACTATTCGCAACTGACCACTGACAGTTAAGAATAAGCATGTTTTCTAAAAGCAATAAAATATATAAGGATTTATACTTAGGAGCTAAAGTTCCCCTTAACCTAGATCCTATTGGTTCCTTTTACCTAGGAGCTAGCCAATCCTAATACCACCTATAAAAATCAAGGTGATACTGAAGGAGAAGCAAGCTTTTCATTTGGTTTTAATATGTTAGTAATCAGACAGAACATAATAAATTTATTTATTTTCACGACGTAAATCTGTAGCCCAGTTACAAACACGGCGAGGTCCATGTTTGTCACAAAATGAGTTAGACATTGTTTCCGTCAGGTAATTTCGTCCTCTATGCAATACGAAAGCTCTTTCATTTCAAAAAAAAGCCAGAGACGTGTTAAAAATAATGCATTTAAATACGTGACTTCTTTACAAAAGACGGCCAGCTGCACAAGCGCTTAATTTTAAACATGGCCAGGTCCACTGGAGCCAATCACAGCACAGTATTCAGCCAATCACGCTGAATCACAAGAAAACGAAGAGGGCCTGTGTGAATGATTATGCAACCAACAATGGCGATGAGTACGATGAAGTTCTGGAAATTGTCAATGATAGAAAAGTTAAAATGTGTTTTATTAAGGTATTATATTTTTGAAAACCAACCTCAAGGAATCACTTTCATAGTTTCATGGCTGCAGTTTTCGTTACCAGGACGGCCAGGTCCACACATTGGTTACAAACCTGGCCACGTCCAATTTTGTTTTGTAAATAGCTAATAAACTTTTAATATAATCTATCACATCTGTTACACATTCAATTTTAATTACATATTAGTATCCAAATAAAAACCAATTAGCAACATTAATGCTTTTTTATCTATAGTAAACGGTTTTCGCACGCTCCTGGAAAATTTTTCCAAGTGGACCTGGCCATGTTTGTAACTGGGCTATTTAAAAATAATGAAATTCGAAATCGGTAATTTTGAGGTGACAAACATTTAGAAGCTTGCTTTTTAAAGCTACGATTATGGTTGGTTAGCTCCTATAGGTGAAAAAGCTTTTTGATTAGCTTCGTAATTCAATTTTGAAAAGCTAATTTTACTTGAGTACTTCCTTCCATATTCAGTGTGTCTCTGAACTAATTATACAAATTTCAGGCGGTGGTTATTCTTATAAATAACATTAACAAAATCCTTTCAAGAAATTGAAAAAAATGCGTAGTTTCCGGGCTAGGAGCGTACAAAGTAAGCGTAGCATCGTTACTAATGATGTAGCCCTTGTCGGTTTACTAAATCAGAATTTGCGTCGTGCTCAATAGGGGGAATGTAGGGAAAAGTTTGACAAAATGGAGAAGTAGCACAGAAAGGGGTGGTGTGCCCCCTCTCCCCTCGATGGAACCGATGGTGACATCAAGTGGGTGAGAGTTGAACTACTTACTTGATGAATCATAGACGTAGTTTCTTTTGTTGGAGTAGTGATTTCATGGATAGGATGCCTCCGAGTGAATTTCGTTTCAAAACGTTAGGATTTTTGTACACTTTGGTTTATTTTTACATCAAGTTTGTAGTTTTGTTAAACCCAAACTGAAAAAAAAAAAGTAATATCGTGGTAGTTTATTTGTCTTTAACTAAGTTGCTTTACAGAATCATCTTTTGAAATCTTTAAATGTTAGGCAATCAGACATAATGGGGAAGGAATGCATCAGAAATAAGTACGCGAAGCTCATGGGCGGATTTATGGGGGGCATGGAGGGCATTGCCCAGCCCCCAGTCACTTGAGAAAGACTTTAAATGTTTCATTCTAAACGCTAGCTTTTAAAGTAATTGCCCCGCCCGGGGGGCTCTATACTCAATTCGCCCATGGCCGAAGCTTTATAAAAGCTTCAGATCGATTTGTGTTAATACCCACTGTTAAACACATTGGAAGTTTCTGCATTTACGACATCTTATAAAATGTTGTTGGTTGTGAATGAACTGATATGTAAACTTCTCGAAAGTTGTAAAAATGGTGGTATCCTTTGTAATTGTACAGACAATGTCTGGGTAAACGTGATATACGTCCATAATGAGAGAATGTGATATTGTTTTAAATTTAATATTTTTAAAACGCTTTTATAAAATTTTATAATCTGTAGATACAGGCCTATTGGCGCATCATAAATAATTGTAGCGATAATGTTTGGAAATATTTCTTACATTTGAAATCGCTGTATTACTGTCCAGAAAACGTCAACCAGCAAGGGGGGTATGGGGAAGATCTGCACCATGGGAGCGCAGCCTTCCGGAGAGTTTGGTTGCGATAAAGGGAGCGCAGCCCCCAAAACTTACCATTTTAGGGGTGCAGCTCGCCACGGCCAAGGGAGTTTTGGTTCCAGCTCTTCCCAACATATTTTATTCACCCCTCACCAACGGGCGGGCAAATCAGCTAGTGCTTCATAATAGTCAAACAATTCGTGTTGTTAACTTTACATTACATGAGGGACGTCGATTTCAAACAAAATTTTAGGGTAATAATGATTTATAAGCTTGAAGCTAATTTCTAGATCTGTTGATAGCGTATTTAAGGAACACATCTCGCTCAGTCCGTCCGTCCGTCTTTTCGTGTAGAAAAAATAAATCGCAGAAACTACAAGCCGTAGGAAGGTGATTGAGGTGGCGTTGGAAAGGCTTATGCCAGGCTAACTGAGATCAGCATAAGCCGCCTTGTTTTGTGTAGCGGTTCACTGTTGCTAACCCATTATTTTAAATTCATTTTTACATATTCCTTCCATTACGTTAGACCTATCTACAGTAAAATTATATATATATATATATATATATATATATATATATATATATATATATATATAAACTACTTCCTCGTTCCCCGTCCCCACGTACTCCAGTTGTCAGTGTTACCAACCCATTATTCGTAAAATTGAATTTTTCAAACTGATTTTATTACTTAGACACGTAGAAGCACAAAAACTTGGCATAACACAATAGAAAAATACTGTGGCTGTCCCCACGCCCAACTACCCCAGTTGTCAGGGTTGCTAAATTGATTTAAAATTTGAGTTTTAAAATACGTTCTGTACAGTTTGATGTATCCGCATCTGATTCGGTATTAACATTATTCGATGCAATAGGAAACCATTGTGGGTATTCCAGTCCATAATCACCCCCCCCCCCCCCCAATTATCACTTCAGTTAAGGTATCAGCAGCTTATGCTGTGAATCCTTATGCACTGCTCCTACCGTCTGTCTGTCGACAACTTTCAGCTCAAATTACTAGTGATAGCAAGGTGGTTGAAGTGTCGTTGGAAAGGTCTCTACAACGGGAGTTCAAACTCGTATAATTCAAGCTGACCGAGCGGTCTGCGGTGGTAGGCCATCGGCTCGAAGGTCCCAGGTTTGAGTCCCAGCAGGGCCATTGGTGTGGATTTTAACAGCTAAAGGCGAATTGTGACGGGTCGAAGTCAAAAGTTACGAGACTAGCCCATATAAAAATAAAGTTTACCGTATAATTCATCCAGTTTATGGTGGCGGATCTCGAGTTCTTTTACTTTGGGGGGTAGTTTTTAACTTTGGAACAACTAGGGCTAGTAAAGTGGTTGATGTTTCGTTGGAAAGGTCTCGCTAACACGAAAAACGCATCTTTTTTGTATATTTGGATCACTTCAGTAACTAATTACTTCGACTCGTCTCAAATTCATTAGTTGTTAAGTCTAAAATCCACAAAGAGAATATCCATACCTAGCCGGGATTCGAATCCGGGACCTTCGATAAAATGAATTGTATGGGCGGTAACAGCACTGACCGGGACCTTCGAGTCGTTAGCTTAGCATCCCAACCCACACGAATACCAGGTCAGCTGTCGCCAACACGAGTTCAAACCTGCATCATTCTCATTCAAATTGTAGGGGGTAGTTCTTCAGTTTCGGGGGAGAATTTCAACTTTGGAACTACTAGGGATACGAAACTGGTTGAGATGTCGTTGGAGAAGTCTCGGCAAGACGAGTTCAAACTCGTATCATTCATCCAGTTTGCAGGGGGCGGATCCGAGCTTCGAGGGGGATTTCCAACTTTGGAACTACTAGGGCTAAGAAAGCGGTTGAGTTGTCGTTGGAAAGTTCTCGGTATCACGAGTTAAACACATACAATAACTGATCCAGATTGCAGGGACAGATCCCGAGTTTCGGGAGCATTGTCAACTTTGGAACTACTAGCGCTAGAAAAGTTGGTGACGTGACGTTGGAAAGATATGGAACACGAGTTCAAACCCGAAACATTTCTCTAGATTGCTTGGGCGGTTTCCAAATTTCGGGGAGGGGAGGGGGAGATTTTCAACTTCGGTACTCCTGGGGCTAGGAAGGTAGTTTGTGGTCATGGAAAAGGTCTCGGTGCAATTTTTCGAAGGCAACATTGATCATATAAATGGGATGCACGCTGCTGAAGCCTGGCGGTAGCTTATGTGCAGGGCCGCCGACCAGCGCTTGTTTAAATTTGGGAAGAGATTTTGTAGGCTTTATGTGTCTAGGTATTCTGGTATAACTTTAACATCAATTAACATTTAATTTAATTTTGTACCGTAAGTAGAAGTATCAGTGTTAGCTTGGTCTATTTTCCTGATTTAAATATCCTTGAACTTCACTCATTCTTATTAACAGTAAATTATTGTGCAAAGTTACGCCTAAGGCTTTATGAACGTAAATACATTAATGAATTGAATTTTATTTATGGCCTTTGGGCATCTAAGGTTCATTCCGGGATAGGGGAGGCTAAGGTTTCGAGAATGTGTCGACCAGGGCCTATCTTGAAGATGCCATCCCGGAATTTTCCTGGTGTGGCTCAGGAAAATTAAGAAAATTCTCAGTCAGGATGGTCAGCCGCTGGGATCGAACCCACGTCCTGTCGAATGCTCCGCCAACGCTCTAGAACTGAGCTACGGAGGATCGGTATAGGGGAATTCAGTTTAATAAGATCAGTCCGAAAATATGAGCAGCACGAAGCTTATAGCCATTTGGCAAGAGCCAAACAACGAAGCTGGTAGCTTCGGATTTTCATGGTTAACGAGAGTGGAGCGCAAGCTAGTGTGCTACTAATGTTGTGTAATAAAGGAGAAGTTTAAAGGTACGTAGAATTAAAAAAAAAATGTATATTTTTGAGCTGTAGTTAAATCAGGATAAGGGAAAATAAGTTACAACGAGGTATCCATTCGTTATACAAAAATCACTTAATTTATGGTCAGTTCCGTCCAGGAACACTACGGCAGTCGTTTGTTCACTTCTTTGTTATAACAGAATTGCAAATTACATTGCATTAGAAAGACCACAAGCAGTCGGTGAAATCTGAGCTTTTAAATTCGGATTAATATGAGCATGCACAAGTTTACTGAAAATAATGAGAGAAATGAACCTGAGAAGCTTTTGCTGGTATTAAATAAAGCAGAAAATCTGTAGTGACGTAACAATTTGTGGATGGCATTTAGGTCCTCCCCCAAATGAATCAAAGACTATTACTTTCTAAAGTAAGCCCACATGCAGCAGATGTTACTAAGCAATATTCTTTACAGTATACAAATGTATAGGCCTATTTGACCATTTGTAAAGTAACTAACCTAACGTTATCTAACCTAAAGTCTGTAATAGTTACAATATCACGATTCATAGGCGTAATCACTACCAAATTATGTGGGGGAGATACTAAAAAGCAGCCAAATTTGTAATCACGGATGGCAAAGTCTGCACTTGTTTAGCTCATATTCAGCCTAATCTTTTAAGTTTGGACACTTTTTGTCAATTTCCGGTTTAGGTCCTATTGTTAGACTCTTCACTATCCTACAAAGTTTTCAGAGTGATATTAATTGCCATATTTGTAAGGGCAAGTTTAGTGAAGACACCAAAGGAGAACAATGGATCAGGTGTGATCTTTATAATGACTGGTACCATGTCCTATGTGTTAATATTCAGTGCCCTAACCTCTTTCTTTGCGACTATTGTTCCATCTAAGTTCAGGTAGACCACTTTCTGTAGTGTTTCTGTTCTTTCGGCATTTCTTTGCTTTACGTAATTCAAAATTGAAGTTTTTTTTAAAGACCTGCGATGAAAAAAGTCTAAGCCACAATTTCAGTTTTGTCAAAAAATGGCCAATTAGACTCTTCTCCCTCTTGGGGAAGAAAAGTCTAATTGTCCATTTTTTGACAAAACTGAAACTGTGGTTTAGACCTTTTTCGTCGCTTTGCACATTCACAGGACTAATGTTCGAGTCTGTGTTTCATGAGCTGCTCTTTTTTGCTTATTATTGTCATCTTTAACTGTATTACTTTTATTTGGAATATTCTACTGTTATTTGTTCTTTTCCAATTGCATTGGGTGTACAGATATTGACACAGAGTGGTGTTCATATATGCCCTATGCAATGCCCATATTACCTTTGTACCATGGGAAATAAGTCTGACAGCGCGGAGCAACATAACTTTTTCATAATAACATATCATATTTTAAGGATTTCAATTAATAAAAATCAATAACAATTATACGAGTAGTTTCACTAATAATTTATATTTGATAAATTATTATTTCGTAACTTTTTTTTATAGATTCTACGTACTTTCAGACGTTGATTCCATTTTATTTGATTATGATTTTGTCAACGTAAAACAATTCGTCCCTCTCGAGACGAAGGGGCGTATCTCATTTTTTCACATTTTTCAGGAGAGCGTTTTAAAGTTTTTGCAGTATTTCTTCTGTTTATGATTTCTTCAGTTTAAAACTTACCGAAATGATTCCAACTTGCGTAACTGCAGTAAGGACAGCTCTTGTAAAGTAGTATTGTAAGCTTCGAATATTTAAGCATTAACCCCTCATTTTTTTAGGAAAATGAGATACGCCTTTTTGTCGTGTGAAAGAAATCAGTTACGTGGTAATTCTGCTGAGTTACGCCACCTAGTGGCGTTACGGAACTGATTCCTAACGTAAAGTATGGGCTTTTATTTTAGGTTTTTTTGTTATGATATACAGGTTAATATTGAGAACATTTATTATTTTCATGCTGTTTCACGTGCAAATATCCCAAAAAACAAGAATACAAAAAAGAACAAAATTCTCAAGGAATGAATATCTGAAATTACAAGTACTGTTTGAAGTTTCTGCTTAGTTCAAAATATGTAATGATATTTAAAAAATGGTATAGATTTTTGAACATAATAAGTGAAATAATAATAATAAATAGCCTTACAATAACTCAAGTAATACTCATGAAAACAAACATTTTTTTACTGTTTTTCAGTGGAGCAAAGATTCAGAAACCAATCCATGTTCTGGGGATTTCACAACAGGCTTTAGCCCGTGGCACAGGACCATTAGGTCTTCGAATTTCTCCTTTGATAGTAATGGTGGGTTCCTGTACAATCTTGGCACGTGGAGTTCCGTAACAGAAGCAACGCCTCGTTTGAGACTGATGGAGTGATATTCATCTTGTAAATGGCTGGTCTTGAAAAATATTTTGTTGCTCTGATTCTTCTGTACCATTAACTCCCTCATAGTAGTCCAGTCCACAGGATCACCGTTATCATATTCTCTTACTGTTAGTATCCTCAGAGTTTTAGCTGCAGTCTTATAGTCTTAAGAAGTCAGTTGTTTGCATCGTGTGTACATCGTAAAGATGAACTTTCCTCGCAAGACGAAATATGGGAACAAGTTGAGATGGCACATACAAGTCTCCTGCAGCTTCTATACTGTGTTTATGCAGCTATGAGCTGAATCACCTTCGTTTTGCCCATGATATGGACTATGGTTCGAAGAAGTGAATAGTAATTCTGTTGATGTTCTTCGAGTTGAATACTGTATGGAAGAGCATGCTAGTGACGACTGAGTTCTTGTTTTGACCTGAACTCCGAAAATAATGTAACTTCTTCAATACCAGCTTTGTTTTGGGTATTAAGATACAATCCTACACAGGTTGCGTTTCACATGATTCCCGTTTGGCTGTACCTTCATGCCAAGTGAAACAATGGCATGTTCTTGTTTTCAGTTTATACAGTCAGATTATAGTTGGCCAATCTTCTTCTACAAAATAAACGGCTGTCATTGCATTTGGGGAGAAAAATAACTTGTTGTAAGTCAAATAAAGCACATGCTATCTTCGGGTCTGGATGAGCTTTAGAAGCGTCTTTCTTTGCTCTAACTGCTTTTTTCTCTCCGACATGTTCTCATGTTCTCCATACTGATCCTGGAGTTCACTGTTCTTTGGGGCATCACCGCTTCTGTAACTTTCCCATAATCCACATCGGTCTTTTTTCGAGTGAAAAAATGATATATTTTGTGTCTTCAAAACGTTATTGTAAGTTGTGTAGCTGGCGTGTATTCCCTTATCAGAATATTCCGTATTGAACATATCCACCTAAAACTCTGGCGGAATCTATAAAATATCTCCAAACAAAACGTTTCATGAAAAATCTAACATCAGAAGCTTGAAATCCGAGTTAATTGTCACTTGAACAGTCAGTACACCTGCTCCCTCTCGGTTCTTGAGAACTCAATACAAACAACTGCTCATATCAAAACAACTAGATTTCTTAAACTATCACTTTATATTATATAGAGTCTTTGTGCTCTCCACACAATGGGGCGCGGGGCGCCATTAACTTCTTCTCTATCTTGTCTCGACTGACAAGACAATATGTTTGCGATTTTCCTCACATTATCTTGGTTCCTACTTTTATTTTTGTATTTGAAGAAGTAAATTCGTCCCTTTCGAGACAAAGAGGCGTATCTCAAAAATTATCGAAAATGAGTTATGACTACCTTCTTGATCGTCTCGTCGGGCTGTACATGATGGTATAACGCGTATTTCAACTGGCTTTCGTTGCTTAGTTATATAGTTTTACCAGGGCGTACGCGAAATCGAGGGAAACCATCTCGAGACAAAGAGGCGTATCTCAAGATATTTTTTTCTTTCTTTATTTATTTATTTATTCTTTTCCCAGTGCGAACCAGAGGTTGTACGCACTTTTATCTACATCTCATTTTTTACACAAGTTGCAAATCTTCACCTTTTCTTTACATGGGCACATACCCACTTTCTCCATATCTGTATATACACTAACACGTTGATGTACACAATACACATGATTATAATAAGTTGAAAACAACACAAAGTTAACACAAAGATAGACCAATAATCATTTTTACATAAATCTTTAAATTTCATAATTATCCTGCCACCCCCAATTCCTTCCAACGCTCCTCCCTGACCATAGTGGTATACTGCCCCACTGCTTTTATAGTCTTCGTTTCCACCCTGTCCTCCCCTTTTATTGCTCCTAATATTTCACCCTCAGTCAGATTTCCCAGAAGTATTTCTCTGGTTTCCTCCGTTCCCTGACACAAGAAAAGAAGATGTCTTTCGCTGTCCTCCTCACCACACAATGGACATAAGGGTTTACCTTCTTCATTATTTCATCGTATTTGATTCCAACCACCTAATCTAATCCACGCAATACCCCCCCCCCTTTCTTTCTTCTCACAAACTGAGATATACTTAGCCCTTCCCCACGCTTCTTGCATCTGCCCATGAAATGTCAGGGATACCTTTGTATTGCACTCCGCAATGATCTCTTGCCTGTCTATA
Organism: Lepisma saccharinum; assembly: GCA_022664845.1. NCBI lineage: Eukaryota > Metazoa > Arthropoda > Insecta > Zygentoma > Lepismatidae > Lepisma > Lepisma saccharinum. The sequence goes on from JAGDQP010002168.1 coordinate 107,153, forward strand.
TCCGTCATTCGCTCCTTCACCTGCTGCATCTCTACATTATCTATCCTCCTTCCCTCCCATACCCAACCCATACCTATCCTATATAACTCGCTTCTCACCTTCATTACCCACTGCCCTTCATTTCCCTCTTCCATTTGATGATACACGCAATAACTTTTCAATGTGTGCCTGTTCTGCTCACATAATTTCCCCCAGTACTTTATGGCCTGCCATTTCAACATAATTTCTTCCCTATTTGCACCCCATTCCCTCAAAACACCGCAACTAGCCGTGCCTACACTGACTCCCAAAAGCTTCTTGTAGAACTGTACTTGAATTTGTGTAGCCACCATTCCCCCTTCCATTCCCCATAGCTCTGCCCCGTACTTTAAGCCGCCTAAAATTACCGCCCTAAACATTCGTTCAATAAGTCTGGCTCTCATGCCCGGCATCTTGTGTACTGCCCTCATGAAACCCTCCAGTTCGTATTTCGCCTTGCCTTTACCCGATCTTATGTGTCGTGACAATTTCCCTGACATTGCTATCGTTAGCCCTAGATATTGAAAATATTTAACCCGTTCTATCACCTCCCCCCCATAGGTCCACTGTTCTCAGGTTCTTGAGAACAACGTTGAAGTTTATCTTATATGTATCTTACTCCTGATTCTGGCATGTTACTGTCATTGATAAAAGTTATTAGCTCTCCTGTTGTAATTCTTAACTAAGCAAGATTAACTTCATGGTAGGCCCACGTCTTTCGAACACCTTCGCGGTAATAAATTGTGGAAAACAAACTTCACTAGTACCATGATGCATTGTGAACCACTCTAAAAAGATGAGAAACCGCTCTATCAAGTCTCAAGAATAAGTTACATCCATAAAGGATCGGAATCCAATTAGAATTAATAATATTTTTTTTATCCAAATCGAGGGCGTTTCGTTGAAAACCACTCCTTTCGATTTAAAATTCAATAATTTTGTATGACATCGCATTCTAATGGAAAAAAGACTGAAATGTTTCTATCTTCTGATTTGGTGTGTATAATCATTATGATCATATCATAAATCAAGGGTCTGAATAACTTAAGGATTACTGAATATTTTTTTAAAATATTAAAAGGTTTATACAACCTTCTTTAGTCCACCCCTAACCCTTATCTCAACCATAATACCTAACACCTTCTCCGAATTCAAAATGGAAGCTGTCCGCTATGGATAAATGGTAACGCTCGCTTCCTTATAATCAGAAGCTTTCGTGCTCGATTCCCGGTGGGGACAGAAATAATTCGGAGCTGACGCTAAGCTGTAGGACACCTTCATCAGATGGAAGGCAATGGTAAACCACCATAGGTTCAGAACCTGCCCTCCGGCAGAACACCCATCATCAGTCTTCGGCCAGTCAAAACAAAAACCTGAAGGAGTCGGAAGTGTGACAGGTACCTCTAGCGTTTATTCTAGGACGACTAACTAGCTAGTACTCTCAAGATCGACTCTATGCAGTTTCCCCAGTGCCCAAGTGGCGATCTGCTCCACTACAACACGGGAGAAATCTCCCCTCTAAAACAATTTCTATCCCTTGCATTAAGCTGGCATCAGAAAACAAAGGAAGAAAAAACGAAAGAAGACAACACTTATTACCAAACCCTTTTAAAC